>JANHGN010023280.1:0-21567 GCA_024605025.1 Megaceryle maxima | reverse complement strand
GGTCGCTGAAGGAGCCTTTTCATCAAGGTATTATGAGGTTCTTAGGAGCAGAAACATACTAACACTTCTATTTGGTTGGTTAAATGGGAAATTGAGATATTCTGGGCTCGGAGCAAATGAACATGCAAATGAATGAGCAAAACCACCTCATACAGAATACTTTACAAAGAAACATATAGAAAAGTTACTGACCAGTAGTAACCTCTAGAAGGTTTTGTCCATAGTGTTGGTGGTTTGTTTGTTTGTTTGTTTTCCCTGGGGAAAGTGGAAGGTACAGCCTGCTTGGCTCATGAACTCTTTTCCTTCCCCAGTTTCTGGAAGTCTCTTTTCTCTAAACCTAATTAGAAAGAACCTAGGCAGGCAGCTTCTCTTTTTTTAGGTGAAGATACACTGATAGCTTGTCCACGCCATTACCTGCATGCTTTCAAACTCCAGACTATAAATACCAGGAAGAAATACTTTCCAAAAGTGGCAGCTCCTGCCATTCCCCAGTAGATGGCAACGTTGACCTGTCACTTGGTAACACCTGCTGCCTGACAAGAATTTACCCACAACAGAACCTCTCTCCTTTGAGCTTCAGATACGTGGATGCCTTGGAGCTCTCTTTCACTCCATACATGCGTCTTTTCAGCAACGTTTACAGCTTGTTTCTATGTACTACCCAAGTGTCTGTGAGTTTGGGTTATTAACTGCTTTGATATATGTGTTCTGTATGTCACCTATCCCCAAAGAAGGTGAACAGAGAATTGGTTTCAGCTGCCTAATATGACAAACAGCAGTGTATACAGTAAAAGAAGGAAAAGAAAAGCCATAGGACTTATCTTTCTGAAGTCAGAACACTTAGTATATTTAAACTTTCAACAGAATAAAATATGTCTTTTCAACTGTATACAGTT
This sequence comes from Megaceryle maxima, assembly GCA_024605025.1. Classification (NCBI taxonomy): domain Eukaryota; kingdom Metazoa; phylum Chordata; class Aves; order Coraciiformes; family Cerylidae; genus Megaceryle; species Megaceryle maxima. The sequence continues at coordinate 20,671 of JANHGN010023280.1, read as the reverse complement.
GCAGTCTCTGGCACTACAAAATTATATCTGTCATGCTACTACATGCCACTGTCGTGCAAATGACAGGATGGTACTTGACGTAAGGCAAATCTCCTTTAGTTATCAACAATGCTTAAGTGGAAACACTGTTGGAGGAAATGCTAGAGGTGAACATTAACCACAAGAAGATACAGAGTATCCCTCAACACCTGACTACAAAAAGGTTTAAAAAAGTCTTCTGACATTCCACATATTTGCATAAGCCATTAAGCTAATAAATACGGATGAATACCATCCCTCTAATATCCAGATTAATCAGCTACCATTTGGTGCACAGGTGAATATACTGAAAATTACCAAATAATTCTTTAGCAGCCTTCCTCTGAAGACTCTTATCTGATAGCTGTTGAAAACCATCAGCACTGCAGCAGAGTAACAGCAAAATATCACACCTAATCATCTCATTTCCCTTCATATGTAGGTTCAACAGGTGTTTATGTTGAAGGCTGTCTTCAGTATTTAGCTATATAGTCCAATTTTAATCTTGCCCACACAGACATGAATCATAGAATAAAAATAAATAAATGACTTAAAGATATCAGAATGCATTCTCTTACCAGCTAAACCAAGGAATTACTTCAGTGCTCCACCAACACAGAAACTCTCTTGACACCTGCATACTAAACAGGGAGTTCCAGCCACTGGGCAACTGAGGCATTTCACTGCTACTTGATCAGAAATCCTGAAACCCAGTATTATCAGATAAACCTGCTATAATGGCATTACATGATCTATCAGGGCTTGTTTCATCCTACCTTCCTCCTCTTCCTCACTAATGGGGGTTTTGGTGGTTGCTGTTTCCGTTTTGACAATGTGTGAGTCCCCCTTTTGCTTATTATTATTCCATACAACGTATTAAAAAAAAAAAAAAAAAAAAAAAAGCTGTACAATTGTGACAATAGATACCTGCTGGGATGATTCACTTTGCTAATACATAATCAAACTCTGATAAAATGCATGTAATTCATGCATCTGTTTGAGCATGTAAGTTTTGATTCAAAAATATTTTTCATTTTACTACTATCAAGCAATAACAAAGGCTAACAAACCACTTCAAAATACAAAGAACTAGTGTGAGCACTGTGTTTCTAAGGCTTTGAGTAACTGACTCAATGTGCGTGTCTGGGTTACTAGCCCTAGGTATGAAACTCAGGGGTAACTTCAGCGAATACCCAGCATGAAGCCAGAATATAGCTGGCCATAACACACTTTTCGATGCTACATATACTTCAAAAACGAAGACCTTGCTTCTGGTTCTCAGACACCTCCAGTAAACTGGAATGGAAGTTGTGCATACTAATTGATAAGTGAACATACTCAGCAGACATATTCTTTTGCTGCGCAGAACAGAAAAAGCAACATCCTGCAGGCTGCACCAGTAAGCCATGAAGATGGCCTCCTACACAAGCTATAAATCCTGCTGAAATGGAAAGCTACTTGTGCCATGTGTGATGAGTATATCAGGGACAGTTGCAGCAGGTAGTTTTTAAAAAAGCTTAATTAATCTCACTTAAAGTAAACTACATAGGCTGCAGTACCCCTGCTACCTGCACAGAACAATGTATCTGTCAGACCTTCTCTAAGCTTTAGAAAATGTCATTCCAGGCAAGCACAACATGCAGGTTCAGGAAAAGGCCCTGACATGCTCTGGTTTTTGAGGTCTGGGTTGGAATGGGCTGTTTAACGGCAGGAGCACAAAACAAATCAGCAATTTGTCCTTCACTGACCTGTGATCTAAGCTCTGGCTTGAGGAATCAAAGTGCTCACATAGAAGCCATGGGAAAATCTGATGATATTAAGTGAATTTTATCTGGGACATTTTGGGGGTTTTTTTTGTTTATTCTAAACTATCGAATGTTCAGCATCAAACTCTGGCAAAGCTTGAGAAATTCAGGGCTCACCAGACTTCTAAGCATCATTCCAAGAAACAGACCCTTCAGAAAGCATCCTATCACCCCAAATCATACAAGACATAGCTTTTGTGGCAACACTTCTGAAGTGGTACAGGATCCCATACTAGTGGTCCAGGGGCAACACAAACCAGTTAAGAATATGCACATTCACTAGCCCCTAGCAAGTGCTATTTGACTTGAAGTCAGAACACATCTCATTTGCAGAAGACCGACATAGAATCATAGAATGTCTTGGGTTGGAAGGGACCTCTAAAGGGCACTTAGTCCAACCCCCCTGCAATAAGCAAGGACATCTCCAACTAGGTCAGGTTGCTCAGAGCCTCATCAAGCCTGGCCTTGAATGTCTCCAGGGACGGGGCCTCCACCACCTCTCTGGGCAACCTATTCCAGTGATCTATCACCCTCATATTAAAGAACTTTTTCCTAATGTCTAACCTAAATCTGCCCTTTTCTAGCTTAAAGCCATTGCCCCTTGTCCTGTCACTACAAACCCTTATGAATAGACTCGCCCTTGCTTTCTTACAGGCCCCTTTCAGGTACTGTAAGGTTGCTATAAGGTCCCCCTGGAGCCTCCTCTTCTCCAGGCTGAACAACCCCAACTCACTCAGCCTGTCTTTATAGGAGAGGTGCTCCAGACCTCTAATAATTTTTGTGACCCTCCTCTGGACATGCTTTAACAGGTCCATGTCCTTCTTGTGTTGAGGGCTCCAGAACTGGACACAGCACTCCAAGTGAGGTCTCACCAGGGCAGGGTAGAGAGGCAGGATCACCTCTCTTGATCTGCTGGCCACACTTCTTTTGATGCGGCACAGGATTCAATTTGTCTTCTGGGCTGCAAGTGCACATTGGTGGCTCATGTCCAGCTTTTCATTTACTAGTACTCTCAAGTCTTTTTCCAAAGGACTGCTCTCTAGCATTTCCTCTCCCAGCCTATACTGGTAATGCCGGTTGCCACAGCCCAGGTGCAGGACCCTGCACTTGACCTTGTTGAATCTCATGAGGTTCACCTGAGCCCACTTCTCCAGCCTGTCCAGGTCCCTCTGGACGGCATCCCATCCCTCTGGCATATCAACTGCACCACCTAGCTTAGTATTGTCAGCAAAACTGCTGAGGGTGCATTCAATGCCACTGTCTATATCATTAATGAAGATATTAAACAACACTGGTCCCAGTATGGACTCCTGAGGGACACCACTTGTCACGTTTTCCCATCTATACATCAAGCCCTTGACCACTACTCTTTGGGTGCAACCATCCAGCCAATTTCTTATATACTGAACAGTCCACCCATTGAACCCATATCTCTCCAACTTAGAAAGGAGGATGTTGTGGGGGACGGTGTGAAAGGCCTTGGCAAAGTCAAGATAGATGATGTCCACAGCTCTTCCCTTGTCCACTGATGCAGGTCTTTCATTGTCAAAAGCCACTAGATTGGTCAGGCAGGACTTGTCCCTGGTAAAGCTGTGCTGACTCTCTTGAATCACCTCCTTGTGCTTTAGCATATCTTCTAGAAGGATCTGTTCCATGATCTTCCCAGGCACAAAAGTGAAGCTGACAGGTCAGTAGTTCCCAGGGTCTTCCTTTCTATACTTTTTAAAAATGGGTGTGATGTGACATCTGCAATCACAGAACCATTTCACAGAAATACCTGGCATTACTGAAAATATTCCTGCACAACTTTGCTTCCCTCTCTCACTAGTATAATTCATTGCTGTGAAATCTCAGGAATGCCAGTGACTGATTTTCAAAGTCGGTGAATATCTAATGTGCATCTAACAAGCAGCAAAATGAGGCAGATGTGAAAGCCAGCAAAAAGACAGTTAAATAAAAATGACCAACCTATAAAAAGAAACTTTGTTTTGTTAAAAAAAAAAAAGGTAAGAAATTACCACTACTTCCTCCTCCTGCTTATTTGCAAAATCTGTCTCACTGGCTAAACAGCAAAGCACTGCTCAGTAGGTACACAGCTCACAGCAGGAAGAATCGCTTTTGCATTGCAAGTGATCCTTTGCTACCAAGGACACGAACAAACATGCATAATCCTGGCAGTTCCCACCCTGCAGAAAGGCCAGCAGGCACCCACTGTGTTGAGAAGAGTGGAAGGCAGCCTTGGCACCCATCTCACATCCCTCACTCTCCAAGTCTGAGGCAGCAACCGTGCCTGGAGCACACCGTTACCCTGTGGCAGACAGTGTTTTGTAAGTAGAAGGGCTAAAGAGAGAAACTTAAAATCAGTACCAATAATTCCACCCATGCCTGTTCTCATCTCATTTTTAAACCAAACATTTGAAGGATTCTGAGCAATGGAGTGAAGCAAACCTTTACAATCCTGTCAAAAACAGCAAGGCGAATAAGCATTGATTACACTGTGGATTCAGATGAATCCACCCAAATAAGTTAACACAAAACAACACAGGGATCTCCTGCCTCAAAGAGGCTGAGGCTGGCAGATGGTACAGGCGCTCATATTCTCCAGAGGCAAGACTATGCTACTGTGAACCATGTGGACAGTACAAGATTTAGGAGAAAGAAATGGAACCATGCCACAGACTGGGGTATTTTGTTGCTGCGACATATTCCTAAACTCCTGCTTGTTCTTCTTCACAGCAACCCTATTTTTCTATTTCCCCCACCTCCATCTTGCAGCAGCTCCCTGGTGACATCCCATTTGCCTCTTCCAATGCAGAGGTTCCCAGCAGCACCATTCTGAGACAATTCAGTAAGTTTTCCAGAGCTGAGCTCACATTTTAGGTCTATAGTTGACACAGACACATTAAACAGACATATAGCTTACCTTAGATTAAAAGGCACTGTTGTGAGTCTGTGGCTATTCACCTACTCCTACCAATACAGTTCTGAAGTTTATTTCTGATCCAACATCAAAGAGGCTTGAATATAGTACAGCAAAAGTGCAGAAAGCTAAACAAAGAGACAACTGAACCACCATGAGAAAACTTTCTGGTACAAGACAGTCTAAGATTCTTTTGAAACCTGTGCAACTCTCCACCTGTAATGCTTCAGATTTTGTATGCAGTACCTCTTTTACCACAAGTTTCCATACTTCTTGCAGCACCAGACAAGGGGAATTCAGCCTCGAGGCAGGTGAGGAACAAATCAGCGGGTGGTTGTTGGAAGAAGAGGAAGAAGCATAAGCAATAAAGGCTGGCATCACACAAAGGTGAGTTACACTGTGCAGCATCCTGGCATGTACACCAGGAAAAGCACTCAGCAAACGAATAATGAAATACTTATGTTGGCATTCCTGTCCTCCTTATACATGATCCAAATTTTGCCCCAAGTAACCACCACTGCTGAGAAGTCATTGTAAATGTACTGTTAAATCCAAATATGAATCTGCCTCTGTGTGTACTAATGTTCTTAACTGGTTAGTCATGTGTTGAATTAGTTGCTGGCTGTACATAAGATACTATGTTGAACTCACACATATCAACACTGTCTCCTGTCAACATTGCTTTGTTCTTCTGTTAGGTGATACATTGTCTACCTTTCTAAAGACCTTAAACAAAGTCCCATAGAAAGTACACATTATAACCTCAGTACTTTATCACTTTCCCACACACAAAAAGATTTTTGTTGTGCAAAACCACATGCATTACAATGCATATAAATTCAGGCAAGGGCCTGAAGGCAATCAAAAGAGGCATACACTTGCAGTGAGGCAACACTTGGCATTGCCCCATCTAGCTTTTAGTCATTCAGCTCACAGACTGGCATTCATGAGTCCGAGTCAAACACCAAAACCCACATCAGTAGCACCTGACAGAGCCCACAATTTAAGTGCTGAAGATTTGCCCTCTCATAGGTGCTTTGCCATTTTTCATACCGTGGATGCGGGGGGAAGGGGAAATAATTTTAGAAGTCCTAAAGTAACAAAGAAGTACCCAGGAGGAAAGTTTCTCCAATCTACACTCAGATGTTTCAGTAAAAATTATTGTAGTGATTTAATTACTTGTTTAGCCATCTGTAGGAGCCTGGGCTCCCTCATAAGCAGAAGCATTTCACTGTCATCTTCCCCATGGTAAAAACTGTCCTACAAAATGGCAAACTTTGAGTAACAAGGCAGTAATAGTCACTGCACTCACTTCCTCTGCATGAAGGAGTTCAAACCCATATCCACCCACCTTCCAGGAGAGCAATGTAACAACCAGGCTGTAGACCAGACAGAGGGTATTTTACTTCTGAGCCTACAAGATGAGGAAGAGAGGATGGTCGTGAGGCTATACCTCTCCCCAACAGGCACAAACCAGGTAGAGAAGAATCCTGCTCTCATTTGCTTCTAAAACTACATGCTTTCTGGTTTTAATTATAGCAATCTGACAAGAAGCAGTAATCCATAAATTTTTCCCTCTTCCAAATCCCAGTCTTCTACCTCCACATGAATATGCAGTTTCACACACACACAGAGCTGTCCCTGAAAACCTAAAAGCTGGTTTAGAAACTGGAGCTCCACAAGTCAGATCAGCCAAAATTTCACAGAGGGGGGGGAAAAAAAAAAAAAAAAAAAAAAAAAAAAAAAAAGGTATTTCTACTCACAGACAGGCAATAAAAATACCCTTCAGGCAATTGTTCAAACTGTGAAAAGAGACCAAGTCACATGACCTTTATTTGTTCCCTTCCCACACACAAACTCCCCAGCAGATGAAATGCAAGAAAGTCCCCATTAGTATGTTCAGACAGTGGAAGCTTGAGTCTGCCAGCCTTTTATTGGGTAGTATGGTCCACATCAGCCAGAACATGTCAACGTCCTGCCCAACAGGCTGAATAATGAGGTAAGTTCTGGCATTTTCCAGTCAGTGGTGCAGGGAGCTGTTGTAAAACTCATCACGGCAAGGCACAGCAAACTCCAAGAAACACACCTGGGCTGCATGAGGGAGAGCAAATCCTAAGCTGTTAAGTGATGCAGAGATCAATTAGAAAAAGCCTATGTGAGCACACAAATGAGGGAGGACATGTGAATTACTTCATACTTTTGTGTGCTTGACCCCATAACTGTGGTGTGCATGTATGTGTGACTTCCTAGGGCACACTTTTGATAAACAGGAAAAAATGAGTGTCAGCCTTCCTCCTACTTCTCAAAGAAACAGCACCATGTGCACGGCCCCACCAGCCAGCACAGGTGGGGCTGTCTCGGTGCCAGCAGAGACCTGAGCAAAGGAAGTGACTGTGTCTGTGGAGACATTCTGTCACCTGATACTTGAGTCAACCAAAGGAGGAGCTGGGACAGACAGACTGTTTGCTTTGGGGTGTCACAGGGGTTTGTCAGTGCTCTCAACTCAGTCTCTACTTCTGTCAGCTCCAACAGTGACAACCTACAGCTATTGCCCCTCCTGAGTCTTTTCATACCTTCAGCCGGGCTCTGACCTGAATCTGTATCATTTTCCCAGGCATCTGAGGACAGATCACTTTCCCTGGATCCCTTGCCTCCAGCTCTTGTCCTCATTGTGTTCTAACCCCAGCCAGAGGCGTAAGAGGCTGGCAGACAGCACTGGTGGTCCCAGGAGTCAGCCTTCATTTTAAACACTTCAGGCTGAAAAAACCTTCAGGAAACAAACAAACAAACTAACCAACCAACCACAACAAAACCACACAACAAAACCAACAACAAACACAACAAAACCCCTCCAGAAAGCCACAACGAACCAACTACAAAACCCAACAACTTTCCAATTAATAAGGCTTTTAAGAGTGTGTGCAGAGTAATAGATTCCCTTTTTAATCCATCATTTGATCAAATACAGGAAACTTTTTTTAAAAAAAAAAGCTATTATTGGACACAAATACAAGCTAAATGTCAAACTGCTGCAAAGCACAGAGTGTAACACTAAGTTACACTAGCAACAGTGCATTGAAATGGGTGCACTTTTTTATCCTTCTCAAATTTTACCCTGGAAAGTAACCAAATTATTTCTTTACTCACTGAAATTTCAAAGATACACGTTTTTACCTGATGCACACACTTGGAATGGAATTTCATCCCTTCTGGAGGTGGTTTACTGTCAAAAAAGATAGTACCAGGATCTAGGAGACAATACACAAAATACATTACCCACTTTAACACAGATTAGATCATAGCCAGTCGATGCTGCAGTACAAATATTTGGCAATAGGCACAGCCAACTTCCATGCCAGCAATGTATTAGGCAGAAGAAAAGAGCGCTGTTCATCTCATGTAAATTTAATGTCAGAATATATTATCTGTGACTGCACTTCACAACTCAGCATGGCTTTTTGTGGGAGATGAAACACTCTGATTTACAGCTTTATAAATGTTTGGTAAATGCCTTAATTACCCTCTCTTCTTTCCAAGTGCCACTTCATTATTAGCTTACAGAGTGTACTATGTCAGGTAGATAATTTTTTTCCTAATTCTTTGACACCTTAAAAAATTCCATGGTTTACTAATATTCCTTTGAATAAGAAGAGTATATGCTTTGCCTTGGCTTTCAGTGATGACAGCCACATTCAGCTTCTCGTTACTATGGCAATATTACGTAGGAGATACTGACTGATGCTTTTATCTTCTCGCTTTGTACTTAGAATATACTCTCTTCCCCCCTTTATTTATGAACAAAACAGCCACATAGGAGGATGGTGAATCATTCAGAGAATCAAAACAAAGGTTATTTTATTAACTTTGTTGTTATATTGACTGAGGAAAAACTGCAGGACTATGAATGAGATATAAACACCGAAGACTAAGATACCATCTAGCAAACAAAAATATATTTAGCTTCACGAAGAAAAAAATAAAGCATTAGTGACCCATTCTGCTAGCTTCTCAAGAAGAACTTGCTGTTTATCCATACCCAGGCAATGGCGAGAGCAAGGATCACAAGTTGTTCTTTCCCCTGAAAACAACAGTTTGTCAATCTATGCACATTTTTGAGTGTCATGTGGAATGAAATCCCACTATTTATGCCACCCCATCCAAAAGGCAATGAAAATAAGCTCCTGCATGACTACTACCAAGACCTCCTTTGGAATAATTTGCTTCTAACTAGCAATGGTTTAAACCCTCCACTAGGAAAAAGTGGAGGTGAAAAAAAAAAGTGTGATGAAGAGTAAACTCCTCAGGTGGTCAATGCAATATAAATAAAGTATTTGATCCTTCTGGGTGCAGTCAAGATTTTTAGCAAAATATCCTATTGGCATCTATTGACTCAGCCACTTACAGAAGCTCCTCCTGATTTATTAGTCAAAGAAAACCAGATGAACAAACTTCTCCAGCCCAGGCCAGCTGAGCTCACTGGATGCAATGGCTTATGGGGCAGGCATGTTAAGCAGCTCAGCCATCTGAGCTGAGGGGGAAGCTTTGCCACAGTTGGGGATCAGCCAGTGGTGGCACAGCTGTCTGCAACCAAGTTTGCTGTGCTCCTGTGCAGCTTACAATCTGTATTCATTCACCAGAGGTTAGTAATACAGTTATTGCTTGCACATTTCTTTTCAGATTCATCATTCTCAAGGTAGGAGGCACAAAAGAAAAACATGAAAAACATGGTAATTCTCCCCCACCCCCCAATCATTCCCCCAAACCATTTTTTCTTGCTCCTTCATCCAAAGTAGTCTGTAGTTTTGACAGCTGTACAGTCATAATGTATGTTCCTGGGGCTCTCAGCATTTTTTAAATAACTTGCCAGTGGAGGCAGAGATTCCTAGATATCAGATTTAAGCCTATAGGCCACTGACTTACTCTTTCTGCACCTTCATTAAAGCCCTAGAAGTAATCTGAAGATTCCAACTAATCCACAAATTGCAGATTTTTAACTCCTGCTTGTATACAAGCTTGAGTTTACTTTGCCAAATTGCTGTAAACAAATACGGGGGAAAAAAAAAAATCAAACCAAAATATTATTAAACTTAACTTAGCATCAAGGCATTTCCCATGAGCAACAGAGAGAATCATGATAGAGACTTATATTTTACAAGACACCAGCAAAAGAAAACAAAATAAAAGACACCCCTCAACAGCAAACTGCCAGTATGACCCATAACAAGATTGGCAATAGGGATGTGAATGCTGTAACTTGCACAGTAAGCTTTCCCAAATGTGCCAGGAACTGAAAAACAATCCAAAAGGCATTCTAAGCATCAACAAGAATTCAGTATTTACTACTTCACAGTAATTCCTCTCTGCAATATTGATAGTTTTGAATTAAAGATATGTTTGTTGATACAGTATCCGGGTCAGACTATTTCCCATTTTGACAGAAACTCAGTGGAAAAAAATCAGGAAGCCATGACACTGAAAGTGGTGTATTAATATTTTTCTATTTGTAATTTAAAGGAATCGCTTACTAATGGCATCTTGTGTATTAACTTCCAGCTATATCTCCCAAGCCAAATTATTTCTACCCTGATGTTTGCACAGAGTGTTTGTGCCTGCCCTGAGAAGACAGTCACTGAAAACTATATGGAGAGGGCACGTTACTGTGTAAGACAGCCCACTTGGTTAGTCTGAAATTCACTCTCAAGATGTATTCAGCACTTCACACAGTAGTAAAAAAATAAATCCAAATGATGTATAATCCCACACAATGCCCCCCACCCGAACCATTTATTCAATAGGTTACTTTTTTCCTCTTTACTTTGAAACTTGGTACTGCAGAGGTGAGGGGGGAAAAGGGGAGGGGTTTATTTTGCTATCAGGAACTATACGAGTAGCTCCAGTAGTGTTTGCGCAGGATTGCAGGATAAAAAAAGGCAAAAAAAAAAAAAAAAAGGACTGTATCATGAAAGCAACAGCTTGATCTCTCTTAAGACCTTCAGATACTAGGCAGTAAGCGAATAAAAACGTTTTCAAATAATGTAACCATAGTTACTATATTAATTCTGTTTTAACAGCAGGGAAAAAAATAAACAAACAAAAAAACCCAAATAAACAAACAAAAAAGTGAAGCCACAGCTTCTGACAGAGCGCTGTTACCTGTTTCGTGCCACGGAACTGGGTCACGGCCCCGAGCCTGGGAAGGGCCCTCACTCTCCGGACAGGGCTGCAGTGCAGCTGCCGCAACCATCGCTTTCCCTGCTCCGGGAAAGGGCAGACGGGACAGCACCGCCCCACCTCACTGACTGCCAGCAGCCCAACCGCAGAACCCCCTTCGGGCACGCTTTGAAGCCTTCTTATGACCCGCAGGTTCTATGGCTTGGGACTCGCACGGGGCTCCGGCCGCACAGCCGGCCCCGGGGAACGGCCCCGCTCCCAGCGCCAGCGCTCCCGGGAGGGGTCAAGCCGGGCCGGACGCCGCTGTCCGCTCTGCCCAGAGCCCCTTGAGAGGATACGCGCGTTTGTCCCTCCCGGGGGAGCATCACCCCACCCGCCGCGAGGGCTCCAATCCGACCCCTCGCGAAGGCCTAACGACTTTTTCCCCCCCCCCCGATAATTGCAATCAGGTGCTCCCCACACCTCATGCCTTTTCTTGAGATTTTTGTGCTTTTATCTTCTCCTCTTCTAGTCATAATTTGCCCCTGTTAGTTATTAATTTAGAGTTTTGTCACTTGGCGTTGTTCCCACTCGGGTTTTGCTATTGAGAAAACGTCCTGGCAAAGAAAAAGCTGCAAATAATTTCCCATCCCTTCACTACATGACTTACCTGATCAGCTGTTGGCACTACATTGATGGGTGAAGCTCAGGCAGCCAAGTGAACATTAAAAAAAAAAAAAAAAAACAAAAAACAAACAAACAAAAAAAAACCCTAAAACCAGAATAGCAGAAATTACTACCATTTGCTATCTTCTGTGCTAATTGCTAAGAAGCTAGTAGCTTTCATGCTAATATATTTTTGTGCTTAATTAAGGACTTCCCCCCCTCCTTTCCATTCAAAGCTCAGCTTTTACCAGCACTCAGAATTATGATAATGACAGTGAAGATGATAAAACCCTTACATTGCTTTAGTCAGTGTTGAAAGCTGAACATCAGTTGATCCTCACTCAACAGTTCATTTAACTGTAATCTAAAACTAATATGGGGAGCAGAAATAATTCTTAAATACTTTATTACAACTAGACCTTCCACCCAAGATGTGAGGCCTCACAGTAAGGATGACCTAAGGTCCTTATCTCAAGACCTTAGTGCAAAACGTAGACCAGATGTTTATGATAATTTCAATTTTATAAAAACAAAACAAGCAAGAAAACTTTAAGCCATTCCAGAGCTCTCAAAGCCTTAATCATACATTGCAAAGAAGGGGACAAAAATTCTTAAAGTAATGTACTTCCAAACCCCCTTTATCTTTCAGTAAAATTAAAAGGGGCTAAGAGACCCTATTCCATTCCAGTCCATTCTATGAATGTGCCTTTAAGTACCTCACAAAACAAACTCACAAAAACAAGGAAAAACCCCCACAACGGGAAGGAGAGTTGCTGCTCAAGACAGACACTACCTCACTACTCTGTTCAGGGGAGCAGCCGCCAAACACTGGTGCTGCCCTCCAGCTGTGTGTAGGATCCTTTAGGCACAAATGAGAGAGGCAGGTGGGGCTGTTTGACAACAGCTTATAAGGAATACTGCTTATCTTGGACTTTACAAGTGTTATGGGGAGGAAGACCATGAAAGAACATAAAAGCTGAGCAACAACATGCTCTCCTCTCAACTTTGAGAAGAAAGATGGTACTAATTGCATCAGTGTGGTGGGCAAGTTGAGATTCAGGCTAGAAAACAAAGTGCAAACTCAGTGATGTACAGGACTGGGGCTGTTCAGCTAGAGAAATGCAGGCTTCAGCTGTACCTGGCTTCTCCAGGCTTGATCAGAAACATCACTAAAGCTCACCCCATTTATTACTTACCTTAAAAGAAAAGACACAGAATTTGTGGTGGGTGGGGTTTTTTTTTCATCATGAATCATACTGATATGTTTGGAGGAAAAAGGGAAACTATCCACACTGAAGCAAGCATCGATTATTTTAAGCATCCATGGCACCAGCTGCTCATAACTCATGATAACTTTCATCAGCTAAAAGGGTTATTATGAGTGGGAGGCTTAGGCTGAGGCACTTTGAAGATAGCTAATACACTGTAAAAAGCAAGTGCAGTGACTTCCAGGCTGCTTGTTGGTTCCTATGGAAAAAAAAAAAAAAATCTAGGCTACCTAAAAAGTATTCCTGAATGCATCTAATCTGTTCACCAGTACAGAAGAAGGGTTACTTCAATTCTTACTCTGGAGTGTGCTAGCAGCTCCACAGGCTGAGAACAAGGGGTGACAGCAGCGGCCCTGCCTTTGCTGAGCCCAGGCGCAGCAGAAGGACATGAGAGATGCTCTTTCACAGCATCCTTCTAGCATTTTCCCATTGTGCTAACAGTACCCTGTCCTGAATATATTGCTTAGGCAGAGGAAGGCTCAGGTTGAACAGGAAGGGTGTAGTGGGATGGGGATGCAGTGGTGAGTTGGGAGTACTGCGGTGGGAAATTTTGGTTCTTGACACTTCGGAGGGTTCTCATTCTTTCAGCAAGAAAAGAAAATGTGACTAGTTTGTGATATGATGCCTATTTTCATGTAATTAAATAATATACATTAGACAGTGGTAGTGATGCTGCACAAAGACAACCACAATGACTTACTTGAGGGTTTTCACCTCTGTCTGAATCTCCACAGGCATTTTTGTTTTTTCAAGCCTCCTACTGGGCTCAAGTGTCTATTATACCACATATTAATGAAGTAAGTAAGCCATTTTGCTATGTTTAATTTACCTACAATTTATCCATCAGTTTTCTTTTTAGTGGAAAAAAATACCGAGAGGTAAGCTACATGCAAAAGTAACAGAAATTACTGTTAGTACAGGGGAAGCAACTTTCTTTGACTATTCTAATGTCACTTGCAAGATTTATGGGCATTTCAGATGGCAGTATGCAGAATACTAGCTGCAACATTTATCATTAAAAAACAGCAGAAGGGTAGCAAATACTGTGTCAGGGTTTAGGGTCAGGGCGGCCCCTTAGACCTGTAACAGCCACTCTCTGTTAATCCCCCTCCCTCCCCAAAGGGGAAGAGAAAGGGAATAAGGGAGAGAGACTTAGTGATTAGAAAAGGAAACTGGAACAACTTTAATGAAAATTAAAATAATAATAATTAAAAAATAGAATATGTACAAATATATGCAAAACCAGTATCAAACCCAACCCCCCTGATGGTAATTACATCAGTGTCACTGCTGATGCTGTGGATCAGGCACTGGGGGAGTCCCAGGCTGGGCCCAGAAGCAGACAGGAGCTGTGTTCAGGAGCTGGATTCTGGTACTGGATTCAGGAACAAACTGATTGGGATTGAAGGCAGAATGGACAGAATCCTCCTTGGATGCTCCAAGGAGGGAATCGAAAGAGGATCTGAGCCAAGCCAAGCAAAGCTGACAAAGCGGTCCAAGAGGGGAGAAGAGCCTGGGAGGCCCCAGGGAGAGGGAGACTGAGCAAGCTAGCAAGCAAAACCTAAACTGTAGACCCTCCAGATCCCTCTGCTTCATACCCAATATGAGGTATATGGGCTGGAATACCTCACTGGTCAGTTTGGGGTCACCTGCCCTGTCCTCCCTGCAGGTGCAGCCTTTCACTTTCCTGCACCCCCCAGTGTGGTACACAAGATCCAGCAGTGGCCTTGGTCTGCACATCATTCCCTGGTAGTAACTCTAACCATGGGGTGTTATCACTGCCAGCAGCAGACACTGCTGTGAAACAGGCTGCTGACTTCAGACAGTGCAGTTAGAAGAACTGAACTGAAAAGTAAAATCTCTGAACAGAATTAGTTCTGTTCTCACTCAAACCAGGACATACTGGAAACAATAAATTGTGACATTAACATTTAGTGAAGGAGGTAGTGTTCCAAGCAGACATGAATTATATGACTCCAGGGAGCCCCATGGCTCATAACATCCAGTCCAAAATCAGGACTGTATTTCCTCATCTCAAGCTGAGTCCATCTCAGGCCCATTTCCAATTACCACGTACAGTAACATAAAAAATCTTAGCTGCATGATCTCTGGGTAGCTTTGTTCAAATTAATTTTTTAGGAAAAAAAAAATCTATCCAGGCAGCTTCTGAGTGCTCAGATTCTTCTCTGTAGTGTACTTTGAGAAGGTTCTTCCTTTGTCAGACTTGGCAGTCCTCTTGCATTCTACTCCCCCCAGTCATAATGTATTTACTGCTGCTGTGCATTCAAATTTATTGCATTTCCTGCCACACTTCAGACTCTGAACAAAGCAGCTTTCAGCCTCACAAGTAAGCTTTATCATACGTCAGCCCTTAACAAGTGAATCACTTTTTGTTGCAATTGGAGATACTGATATAGCTGATATGAAAGCACGGAGCAGTTTCAAGGAATAACATTTGTAAGAGTTCAGGATGCTCCTTTGCAAAGGCTCATTCCCAAAAGAGACTCAAGAAAAACTCAGCTACAGCTCATCTACTATTGTTCTCCCCATTGTTATAGAGGAGCTCAAAACAGACAAACAAAACAGGTGTCTGACATCAGTCCAGCGTAAATTAAACTTGGCAGGGAATTTGCAATTGTTAAGGTGTATTTGCTTGAAGATGTTAGTGAAAATTGATAAATATGGTAGAACTACAGGCAAACTCAGTTAAAATGATATGAGGATGCATGTGCTTCATAGCTGGCACTGAAATGACCCTCTACTTGCTTAAATGAAATTGAATTAGGTCTCCATACATTCTCATGCCTGATGATTTTCTCTCTGGCCTTTGAACATAGCTATTTAACATGTGTATTATATTGGTTCATTATTTTTCAATGGCTGTAACAAGGCATTTAATAAATGTTTTCTCAAAACATCTCCCCTGTAATTCCTGAAGTTTCAGGGGGAAAAAAAAATGCAAAAAAAAAAAGTTTTTGAACAAACCTGGAGCAAAAGGAATATTGTACAAAATGTAGCACATCACTATGTTATGCAACTAACCCACCAAAAGGTTTACATTCCACAATTCAAGGGAACAGTCAACACAGACATGATTTGATGTAAACAACTGACATCTACATGAAATGTGTAATACCAAATTTGTGTCACTAAACTGCTTTAGTCTGCTAAGTAAATTCAGCTTAATATGTTCCTACATGCTCAAACACACATTTGCAATATGCTTACCATACTGCAGTAAATATTTATGTCTTTTTGTTCTGAGAAGCTGGATAACAATACGAGAACAGCAAGAAGTGGCCAAGGCAGTTGTAGGCTTGTAAACATTTACCTTTTCCTTTCCATCAGTAATTTTTGTAAACTTAGTCCCTTGCCCTTAGGCGTCTCCCAGCACACA
Organism: Megaceryle maxima; assembly: GCA_024605025.1. Taxonomy (NCBI): domain Eukaryota; kingdom Metazoa; phylum Chordata; class Aves; order Coraciiformes; family Cerylidae; genus Megaceryle; species Megaceryle maxima. The sequence goes on along the minus strand of JANHGN010023280.1, from coordinate 4,447 downwards.
AAGCTTTGATGAGCATCAGGTACGGCCACAGTCTGGCGGGGGAAGAGGCCAGAGACACTGCAGCAGGGCCGGGGACGCGCCGGTGGACGCTGACAAAGGATGCTGCCGCTGCTCTCCTTCTGCCCCTCCCTGTCTCTCTCCCTCTTCCTCGTACATTGACAGCACCTCGAAAAGTCGATGTGTCTGAAATACTGCCTGGGAAAGGGGTGAAATCTTTCAGGTCACGTACACCAGCCTCTCCCGTTCACCGGCAGAGACGCTGCCCCGGGCGCAAGGGATCGGATCAGCCTCTGCCCACACCGCTGCCAGCGCTGCTCCATCCTCCTGTTGTCTGGGGGCTCTCGCCGGGAGGGCTGCTCTCTGACATCGAGCTGACACGGCCCACGAAACGGCGGCATCGCCGCCATCTCCTCCAGTAGAGAGGGACCCGCCGCCCCCCGCCCCTCTCAGATCGATTATCCCGCCTTCCCCCGCCGCGGCACCGGGCCGCTCGTCTCGCTGAGCCCCCTGGCGATGCTCTTACTCGAAGAGGCATCCGACGGCTCAGCGTTTTGTTTGGGGCCGAGTTGTCAGTGACTGTATCAACAGCCATCCTAAACAAGCAAATACTTGAACTGCCCATGCTCTCCCTACGGCCATCAGCCCGCCATCCTTATCCTCAGGACATCCAGACAGCAAACACGCTGCAGCAGACACAGCCAGATTAGGAACAGCGCGACGCGAAGCTACTAAGGCGCTAAAGCTACTGCAACACAAAAATTGAGTCCTTTATTCAAATAAATAAAAATGAACTTTTTATGTACAAATATACAAAATCGTTACGCACATCTTATAAAGTAGTCAGAAATCTTAGAAAAACGCGGGGGAGGAGGGAGAGGGGAGGCAGGACGCCCACAGCCGGCGTTCGCTTCTAGTAGCTGGGCACTGGCGGGTGGAGGCCAGCGCCGCTCCTTTGTCCCTCTCCCCAGGGGCGCCGCCGCACCGGGGAACGGCTCCGGGCCGTAGACCCCACCGCCCAGCCCCTGCCGTCACCCGACGGGTCTCCTTCGGCGCGGACGACACCACAAAGGACACAACAGCTACAGACAGCGGATGTCGGCACCGCCTCCTCCCCGGGTCCCGCCGCCGGGCCGCTCCCACAGACCCGCTCTCCGAGCCCCGGTCCCCCGGCAGGGCTCACAGGGTGCCCAGGTGCGGCAGCGTCTCCAGCCTGTCGGGACGGTCGCGACCGGCCGCACTCTCCACGCCGCGCAGCCATTCGGTGCATTTCCGCACCAGACCCTCGTCCACCGCGGCCGCAGCCGCCTCCTCCTCCTCGTACTCCTCATCATCGTAGCGGTGCCTGTCGTTAAGCAGAGAAATCTTCAGCAGGGCGCGCAAATCGCCGCCGCCCGCCCGGGAGCCGCGCCGCGGCGGGGCCGCTCTGCCGCCGGGGGAGGGGGCGGGCTGCCCCCGCTGCCGCTCCAAGCTGCGGCGCTGCAGCACCCGGACCGCCTCCGGTGGCAGGCTCAGCGAGAAGCGCAGCGCCGTCTCCCCCGGCGCCCCGCCGAGGTTCTCGCAGGAGCGGCTGCCCGCTCCCGGCGCCCCGGGGCGACCCCGCGGCTGCGGCGAGGCGGGCTGGGGCCGCGCCCCCCGCTCAGCTAGCGGCCTCCGCGGCGGCTGTCGCTGCAGGGTGGAGCAGGGCCAGGAGCTGGAGAGCGGACCCATCCTCTCCGGGGGCGCCCCCCGCGCCTTCCTCGCCGTCTTCTCCTCCGCAGGTGGGGGTGCTGCCTTCTTCGGGGCCGCCGCCACCGTCTTCTTGGGCTGCACCCGGGCGGCGACGGGGGAAGCAGCGGGGGCGGGCAGGATGGGCGGCAGGGACGTGGTGCGGCCGGGAGCTCCCTCGGGCTCCTCGCTGCGGGCCCAGGCGGCAGCGGTGCGCGCTGCGGGCAGGGCGGCGCATCTCCCCGCGGGCGGGCAGGGTCCCGCGGCGCGCCGGGGCTGCAGCCCCATGGCGAGAGGCGGACGCGGAGACCCCAGCCGGCTGCGGCAGCAGCAACAACGTAAGGCGTGCGTTCCGTCTGCGCCGACTGCCGCTGCTTTTTCTCCTCTATAACCCGCCCCTCTTCCCGCCCTTCGCCCGCCTCGGGACCATCCCTCCCCAGCGCGGGGTGGGCGTGTGGGCAGAGACCGGCGTCCTCCCCGTGCCAGGGGCCCTTCCAGGACGAGGTGCCCTGGTCGAACCTCCCCCGGGCTCTACGCAGCCGCCTCTCCCAGGGCGTCTCCTGCCCAGCCCACAGAAGACCCTGAGGAAAGGTCCGAGGATGCTCATGCCCCCGACTGCTGGCAAGCTCAGAGTTCCTCCTGAACTCCTCAAATGTAGAAGGGAAGGCTTTTAATGTCACTAACACCCACATGCCGTCCTCAAAGCATTAACACTATTTTGAGCTTCGTGAGTTCTTGAATTACCGAGAATAATGGCTGGCAGTTGGGCCAGAAGTGCTGTCAGCCACAGTAAGACATAGAGGATGCTTGCACCTACATGAAACTCCAAAATGGAGAAGCCACTTTGAGGTCAAAAGGGGTCTGTTGTGGTAATGAAGAGCCATGTCCAGAGATCTTTCTTCTTACCCTCAGTTCGTTCTGTGATTGAGGAAAAGCACCTTGCACAACACTTCTGGGGAAGAGGGGGTGGTGGTGGTTTTTGTTTGTGTGTGGGTTTTAGTTTCGGGGGTTTTTTCTGTTTAGTTGTTGTTTTTATTTATTTTTATTTTTGAGGAGGAGGCAGCAGTCATTTCCTACATTTTAAAGTACCTAAACAGTAACAGCGGTTTTACAAGAAGTGGCTGAGGGAACTGGGGCTGTTTAGCCTGGAGAAGAGAAGGATGAGGGGGAGACCTCACCCCCTACAACTACTTGAAAGGAAGTTGTAGTGAAGTGGCAGTTGGTCTCTTCTGCTAAGTAACAAATGACAAGAACAAGAAGAAATGGCCTCAAGTTGTGCCAGAGGAGGCTGAGGTTGGATATCAGAAAAAAATTCTTCACAGAAAGGGTTGTAAAGTACCGCAACAGGCTACCCAGGGCAGTGGTGGAGTCACCATCCCTGGAGGTATTTAAAAGATGTGTAGATGTGGTGCTTAGGGACATGGTTTAGTGGTGACCTGGCAGTGCTGGGTTAGCAGCTGGACCTGATATGATCTTAAGGGTCTCTTCCAAACAGAACAATTCTGTGATTCTACAAAATTTAAACAGGAATGTACTGCAATTCATCTCTTAAATACTGAGTGTCAGAAAAGGGAAGAAGCCTGTCTCTGAGTTCACATCTTTTAAAATCCATTCTTCTATCTGTGGATTAGAAGAAAAAAAAAATAATCAAAACAACTGGTGTTTAGAAGGCAGGTAATCAAGCACACCCATCCTGTGCTAAAAAGAACCTCCTGTAACATAGTATCAGCCATCAAACATTAAGGATTTAGCTTTGCTCTTGCATAACTCTTAGCTGCAAAAAAAAACCCCAAATGAGAACATCTTATACTCTTAATACTTTGCCCAGCTTCAATTTCCCTTCTGCTACCAGTTTAAGTCAGAATGAACAGTTTGTCTATATAGTGACAGAAAGAAGCTTTAAAGTCACTTCTGCAAATCTTATGACCAAATTTGGATATAGTGATGTTCATTTCCCACTTTTTATATTTTCTTATTTATTCAAGTACAATGTTGAAATTTGCAGCCTGCTATAACTAAGTCCTAAATAAAAATAGTTTAGGCACCTTTAAAACATTTATTTCATAAATCTCATTTATAGATTAGCCATAAGTTTTTAGTTTAGAAGTATTTAAGTATGAAAGTAAAAAAACCCCAAAGTTTAAAATACAGCTTTTTAATAAAATCCATCAAACTTTAACCAGACCTTTCACATTATCAGTTAAGCTTTTTCTGTAAGGCACACATCCAGACATTTCAAAGGAACAGTTAATTATAACTTATCAAATCTTTAAGTTTATAAAACTCTGTCTTTGGAAAAGCATACAATGAATAACAAACAAACAGCACATTGTAAATTTTAGATATAACTGTAAATTAGGTTTTTATGCATATTACCCAGATCTTAGTGGCTTGCCTCCACTGGGGAATAACCTGCTCCTGGATGCAAGGTAGTTTTTAAGACTACTCTGCACAAAGTATTTACATTGTTAAAAAAGCCTAAAACTTCCAGGGTAAACATGACCAGTTCACCCTATTTATTTAAAAAAGGGTTTCTAGCAAAAAAAATTATTAATTCCCCAAATGCAAAAGGCAAGGAAAAAACTAAATTGCTACTGGGTATTTCACGAGTGAAGAAGTATAGTTTTCTGAGAAAAGTTCACAGAGGAATGAAAGTTGGCTTTTAAAGCATTTAGTACTTCCTGTTTTTAATTTACCCTAGACAGGATTAGAAGCATTTAATCACAGCATCCCTTCAAAGAAA
>JANHGN010023279.1:0-10411 GCA_024605025.1 Megaceryle maxima | reverse complement strand
TTCCCCTTTGGGGAGGGAGAGGGGTTAACAGAGAGCATCTGTTATAGGTCTAAGGGGCCACCCTGACCCTAAACCGTGACAAAGTTCCTGAGTATCCAAATGTTATTACATAGAATCAAATGACCAACTAAATATACTGACACAAAGCACTTAAGATGAAACTGGAAAAATTATTTTGCCAGACTACTTACTGCTGTGACCACTCACATGCACAACTGTTTTGGCGTTAAGATTTAATTTTTGGAGATGTAGCTCAGTATTTTTCACTGTGTAATAGCAAAGTGGTTAGTTGTAATAATCATGTCCCCCAGACCAATTTAAGACAGTAATAAATTTAAAAAATTAAATCTCTTCATGTATTTAGGGAGTCACTGATAGATATTAAAAGGAAATAAACTAGGATGCAAAAGCCAAAATGAGTAATGGCAGACATTAGCACAAAAAGTCAAATGCATAAATACAAGCTACAATTGAAAGTCCACACTTCAAATGGGATGTGTGGCTGTTTTAACAGTCTGGAAGTGGCTTGAAAAGCAACAAACCTTATGTCAGGGAACACAAGTCAGCATAAGAGTAATTGTTAAGAGCAATAATGACTATCCATGACTTCACTGATAAGGATTAAATGGGATAGATACTGTCAACAAGAAATTGTTTCTGTAGCTTAAAATTCACTTAGATGTTTCATTGTTATACTAACCAAGACAATATTGCCATGCTTTAGTCTAACCTCAATCATAAATCTTCATCTCCACCAGAACTTAAAAACTGTGGATTAGTCTTAATATGGATGTCCTTAGCTAGAACGCAAGGAGATCTTTTCAAGGGCATTTCCCAAAATGAATCATTGCAAAAAAATGGAAAAGTTCTTTTTGCTTACTATACTAAGAAAGATATCTAGAATTTGAACATTTGCCTTTTAGAATATTCTTGTCAGATAACTGGCTAGGATATATTTATCACAGATCTAAGTTACATGGGCTGAGCTAATGAAATCTGTGTATGTACATTTAATGCCTTGCTGAACCAAAGTTTAACAAATGTCATAACACACTCCATGGATCTACTGTCTCATTTGCAGAGATGTTCCACATCCAGTTCAGAAACACAATTAAGTTTCCAGATTTCAAAGGAGTGATAGTGTTGAAAATCGCAAGTTTGATTTCTTGGAAAATTCTTTTAATTTGTTTAATTAGGTCCATCTCATTGGTTCAGTTCAATTTTTAAGCTCTATGTCTGTACATGGCTCCTACGATACTCACAGAAACAGAAAACTACTCCCAAATGTCTTTTTGATCTCTTAACATAGTTGATAAGTATGTTTGAACAATTATACAAATATAATAAAGAAGATATTTAGAAAATTCCAGTTTTCAGTATATGTTTTACTGCAATGAATGGGGTTTTTTAGTGTTGAAAGGTGCATATAATACAGCTCCAAAGTCACTGCTGTTACTTGTGGTAACTTCAAATTACCACATGTCAGGGTCCTCTGTGCTACTGGTCTTGCTACTATTAATGTGTCTGCTCAAGACCATATAGTGCAGCTAGTGTCTTTAGAGAGCTCATGCCTGTACCTCCAACAGATGAATATTTAATGTGCCATGGACTAGCTCCAAGTAACATTAAAAACAAAGCAAAAAACCTCCCCAATCTCTACAACAACAGTCTCTAATCTCACAGCCTGTTGTGAGTCATGCCAGAATTTCACAAGAAAGTCAAGAACAAATGACAATTTTATTTTCTTCTCCCTCACAAGCCGCACCTCACCTGCCTCCCCCCCACCCCCCAAAAATAACCCAAACCAAACAAAAAACAAAACAAACCCAAACATGAGCATAAAAAAAGCCAAAAAGCCCCCAAAACCCATGAACATTTTCCTTTGTCAGGATATTTCAAGTAGGAGAGAAAGAGTTGACTTTTAATGCAAATAATTAAAGGTGAACAATCAACTTACAAATCTGTACCTCACCTCAATTAGTTGTTGTGAGCACGGGTACAGGAACAAATTAATTTACTGGCTTCAGAGTTCTGATCCTGATTGATTCCTGGCCTGTTTAATGAGCAACAATGCTCTGACAAAGAAAACCCTAGAAGCCAGTGAACCACCAGGCTGCATTAGCTGCTAGAGCAAATAAACTCATTTGATCTGCCAACAAGACGAAACTGAGCTCAGACAGAAGCACAAATACTTCACCATGTCATTATTCATCCCAAATTTTTGGGGAATAAAAGAATGGAGAAGCAGGCCACTTCTCCTACAAGAAGCCATCAATTTTGTAAAACACTCCAGCATTCTCCAGAATGCTCCTAAAGTAAAAGTGGGGGTGACTCTGCATGAGAAGATCTCAGAGAAATGGTCATCAGCAGCTGAAAAGGTGCTGAAACCCATTGATCTGCAGCTGGCTCATTGTTCACACAGATGATAGCCTGCAGGACAGTAAATCCTCCAAACCAAGTTTGTACATTTGCTTTGCACAAACAATGAACAAAACAAACAAGCAAACAAAACCAACCAACCAACCCAGTGTGTGAAATGCAACGCTGCTTATCTGCTGCTGAGTAAGGCACTGACCCACTGCTGCTGATGGAGAGGGAGGAACAGCCAAGGCAGGGAATTCCACTCCACTATTTGAAGTAGCTGCTTATTAAACAGAAATCTAATGTCTTTCAAGAAATTGCTTTGGTTTTGTGTAAAACACTTGTTTTTTCCTTATGTCTGGTTTCCATGATAGCTACATCTCACAGTAATGCTAAAACTGCTCTGCACAGCTCTTTGATTTATGAGAAGACAACAGCCGCAGACACCTAGAATCCTGAAGTCACTTCTGCAAGAATTAGGATCATAGATGGTGAATTCTTTGGCTTATCTTCCAAATGCAGCGTACAAGCATGCATATATACACAATTCTTATATTCAAAACTATAGTCAAGCCTAGATATATTATACAAGTGAGAAGAGGAGAAAAAAAGAACAAATCTGTTGCTAATGATTTAGCAGAGACTTAGTTACTATGGTGATGGGTTTCCTTTAAGTAGCATAGTCAGACACGCAGCAACGTGAATTTCTGGCAACGTACCTTTTATTTTTCCATTTTGTTCAGAACTGTCCTCTTGTAATGAACCACAGAACTATCTTTATCCTCATCTAATGCTTTTAAAACAGACCAAAATACCAAAAGCATTCAAATAGACATATTTGACAGGTGGGAAGCGCTAAGTAGAAATGGGTTGCAAGGAAAATGAGTCTCTGTGATTTTTCTTATGCTTTAACGTGCAAGTATTAAGCAAATACACTGCTGGATTAAACTTCAAGGCTGACGTATTTATCAGAAGTTAATATCAACTGAAATAAAGGCAAGAGATGGCAAATTTTAATACTGAGTCAAATAGTGCTCATTTATTTACGATTGCATGATGTAAATTTTATCACAAATACTTATTGTGACATAGGTACTATATTGTTTTAAAGCTTAGCTCAAGTTAAAGGCATGGGACTGCAACAAAGATGAGTTTTGGACTAGATCAATGCTCCAAAACGCTACAGATCAGGGGAAATTTTGCACTACATTTGCAATTGGTAGTTTGGAAGACATAATTTAACACCTTGGGGAGCTGGTTTCCAGGTGGCCTAAGGGAGGCAGCAATCCACTCCAAACAGTTCACTTCTTACCAGTCTTACCCAGTTTGCCCCTCCAAAGTTGAAACAAGGCTCTGGGACAGGGTTTTCTAAGGCATCGGGGTGGGATACAGATACCCACTTGCCATTTATGCTTCTGAAAAACTCCCTTCCTAATAAAGCACGCTAGACCCTGCAAAGTAACACTTCTCACCAACCTACCCACCTATCTTCCAAATCTTAGCCACTGCTACTTCCACAGTATCACTGACAGAAGTCCTTGACTTTTGCCTTCAAATCCAGACAGGGCCATAAGTTAAAGCTGGGGGTTTTGTGGGGTAGGGGGATTTCTTTTTTATGGTATTCCTTGTTACTTTCAAACTCAGTTTCTAGATAGGGTGACTATGTACAGCACTGTCCATCAAGCTAGAAGTGCCTTATCTGAGATAAAAACACAACACAGTATTTTTCCACTTCCATTAGACTGTATTTTCCATGACAACTCTATTTTGTGAGGGGATTAGTTGTCCTTTATTCATATTTCTTAGGAAAAGATAGAAAATCAATAGAAGCAGTGAATGCTTTTTGTATGGACCATAGAGGTCCTCAGCTGCAGTTGCAACCACTGGGCTGTCAGGGCAGTCCAGTCCACTTGACCTGGCCCCACATTCTATTATTAGAATGGATTATACTCACTGCACTGATGCTCTGCTTCTACTCATCTCAGTGAGAGAGACATTTAGCATCAAAAGCAACATACTAGCTCAGTCATGTGCGCATCACCATAACAAACTGGCACATGGCTATTTTCAGACAATCTGCATTTGGCATCTGAGGTGAAGAATTTTTCCAAATTCTATAATCTGCCCTTTCTGACACCAGAATGACTGAATCCTGTAACAGCTTTTCCGAGAATGGATTGTAACCACCTGAGAACATTTAAATGTTTCAAATACTGTAACGAATGAAGTTGGTCCCCTCCCACTCTCTTCCAATATTTTGTTAAATTCAAAAGCAACATGTAAAAAGATATGGTCCTGTTCTGACTGCTCACAGCAAGCTATTCACTGCATCATCTTTAGAAAGCTATGTGATTCTTACATTTGTATTTTCCTGAACAAAGGTAATTATCTACTGTTACTAATTGTTTTTGTGAATGTGTACACGTTAAGATCCTTCTGAGATTATTTTGTTATCATGTAAAAGACAAACCCACACAGATGGCAGTGAAGGTCGATTAGTGGGAGAGGAGAAGAGGATGGGTAGAAAAAGTGCAGCCTCTAGGGTCTGACATTCCTTGCCCACAGAGAAAAAGGTGTCTCACAGCTCTAGACCTATTGCGAGGTCCCTCACAATAGTAAGGAAAATAGCACACCCAGATTCACTCCAGAGAAAAACTACCCCCTAAACTTTTATTTTGCTTCCCTCCTTGCACTTAAATACTAATAACCCAAATAGATTCATTCTGATGATGAGTACTTTCAGACGACACAGCAAAGGTCTTATCTTAATTAGAGAAAAACAGCAGCCATTCCAAGTGTGCAGTTTTGCTTTCCCCATCTCCCAGCTGTGTGGAGTGGAAGGCACCACATGCAGCTGACCCATTTAGTATCACCTCCTCACAACCTGTCTTTGAATCTGAATCCTTATTGACAAGACTGATTCAAATGTTGTGTCACCACTAAGTGTTTACTGAAGATTCTCAAACGTGGGCCTGCTGGAATGGTACTAATGAGTGCCCTTTGCTCATTTTAGAGCAGCCAAGACCTCATCTGATCCAGCTTAGCTTTTATGAGAGCTGGCTCTTCCAGACAGGCTTGGTGTCACCTGGTATTGGAACACTTGAACCATTTCTGGCTGCTTGGTACATGGAGGATGGTATTTGCCAGGACTTGTTTCAACATTAGAGAAGTTATTCTTTTCTATGTATTGACATAACTCGGAGCAGGAAAGGAAAACTTCAATTCTCAAACTGCAAAGCAGATCTTCTCACTGAAGGTGCTCTCTCAGGTTAGCAACCAGGTCAGTGAGTTGTCCTAGTGAAATCAGGACCACCGAGACATGAGCCTGAAGGGATAAAGACAGGAACAGCTCATCCTTTTTCTCATCTAATTAAGTACGGGAAGTGCAGCTTCCAGGAGAAGGGCCAGCAATAACAGGGAGCACAGCTTGGTAGAAGTATTATTGAGCAGCCAACTCAGGAAATGGCTATGATTTGGAAGTCAGTTTTGCTCAGCTGGACCAAGCTGCCTCCACAACACAGTCCAACACTCATTCCAGTCAAAGAAATACATGAGCTAGTTTGATATAAGATATAAATCTTCTTCTATCATTTGACATTTTGTAATAAGCCACATGTTTTCCAGATATGCTATAGCCAGTTGATCTGACCTGCCCTGTATTTTGCATTTCAAATGAATTTTCAGCACCAGAGAGGTTGCTGCTTACAGAAAATGCTGCCATCCCTTCCCAAACCGTATCTTCAGTGTACACTGGCATTTTCTGAACTACATTTCTTGATTATTAAATGCCTCTCTAGTAACTCTACAAAAGCATTGCCTAATCACTGGTTGTCCTTTGTTATTCCTACAACACAAAAATGACATCCTCATATAAAGCAGACTCTTGCCTGTATTGTAGTTTAAGGATGAGCAGACTGACTAGGGGGGGGACAGGGAGTAACCCCAGAGCCCTGAGGGGTCAGAGGGCAGCTGTTATTCCCTCCCCTCCCCTGCCACACTCCACATAACAAGGAGAGGGGGAGTTCAGGGGGGTCTCTTCCTTCCCGGGCTCTGGGAGCTGCGAGGGCCTCTCAGCTCGGCTGGGCCTGGCTCCCCGTGCGCCGCGCGATCCATCGCCACCCCAGAGCTTTTCTTCCATTAATCATTAAATTTATTATAGTCTTAACTTCCAGTCTTGGTGAGACATTTTTCTTTTCCCCCTTTCAATCCTCCCGTAGGAGAGAAGGGGGAATGGGACTAATAGAGAGAAATTCTGCTCTGTGTTTCATGGTGGCTTGCCCTGAGTGCCTTAAACAGAGACAGCCTGTCTCAGAAATCTGAAAGAAAATTGCTCTGATGTGTTAGCCCAAGATTCATCCTTTTATCTGATAGAATCAGACAGCATTATTTGAAGGGGTGCTTGCCAGTTGAAAGGTATTTTCCAGAAGTTAAACCAGATACTGTAATTGTCATCTAATTACATCACAGTGCCCTGACCAGTCTTCAGTAAAGTTCTGCTGATTCAACTTTATTAAAAAAACACAACAACAACAATAAAAATCAAAAGCAGGCTTTTTCAGATTGCACAGAAAGATTTTTCAGTTCTGAAAAACTAAAGGAAAAAATATTCCACTGTAACCAGTCAGTTCTTGACTGCTACAACTTTGCCAAGCAATGCTGACACCAGGGGCTTGGGAACAGCCCTGGCTCTGCCATGTTTCGTTGCCTGCACAAACAACACAGATCTGTTTTAGGGATCATGGTTAAGATAACTTCCAGAAGAGGGGTAATTAGTGGCAGTAAGTGGGGGACAGAAAGGTGGAGATATAGAAAGAAATCAGGAAGATAGCAAGTATGGAAGGCACCCAGCAGGCAGGAAATGCATGGCTGGCAGCAAAGTTAAAATGGGAAGAAAAGCAGAGTGGGTACAAGGACAAACAAGTGTGTCTGGTCCAACTCTTTTGAAATAAAAAACAAATTGCAAAAAGGTAGCCTTTTCATCCCTGGACATAGGATCTAAGAAGGACCCAGAAGGATCTAAGACTATACTCCCTGTTTTCCTATTGCTGATAAAATCTCCACTACTTTCACATAACGGGATTACTCCATCCATGGAATGCAAAATAATATGAGCACAATTTTGGCTCTCACGAGACAGAGAAGGGAGAAAAAGTTGTTCTAAGTTTTTGTTCAGTTGTCATTTCATCCTTAATATTTACCCTTTATATTCTTCTTTATTAGTTTTAGTGATGTGACTTGAGAAAGAGATCACTGAAAGTGCTAATCTGATTCATTTAAACTCTCTGAAGAAGCTGTCAAGAAATAGCAACTTTCTTCACTTTCACTCGGTCTACAATTCACATACCACAACAGGACAACTATACAAGACAAACCAGTACAGTTTAAAACAGCAGCACAGGTGACACCCAAAGATTTTACAGTCTGTTGTGTAGACTGTGGTACTGTTAATAACATCAGACTTCATGCAGGCTTTAAAAAGACTTGTCTCAATTACAACTTATACTGTACTCACCTCTCTTCCTGCACTATGTCTTAATATTGAACTTGGAAATTTGAACTGGGTATTTGCTTTTGTTGAGATTTGTTGCTAAGAAACAAACACAAGCAAAGCAACCATAAGATTAGCTATGTGAATAAGAAATTCAGCTTGTACCTTCACATATTATTTTATTTAAAAGGACTGTCCTTAAAACAATACAAAAGACTCAAGTAGTACAGTTCAACTATTCAATAAAACCCAAAGACAGATCTTCAGTGTGTAAGGGCAATATTGAGTGTCCTGACAAACTTAAATAAAAGAACCTCCTCAGCATACAATTAATATCCAAATACTTTTAGCTCATTGTTCTGTGTTCTTTAATTTTTTCCTAAACAATCTCCATTGTAATCACCAGTAAAACCACAGCTAGTACAGCTGCTGCATCATGTGCCACATAAATGCCATGCATGCACAAATCACTGTTACCAGCAGTAAAATAAAAACATACACAAAGCTGAGTGAGCCACAGCGAGACACTTTGGTACCCACTTGGCTTTGTCTTCCTTTTTTTTTTTTTTTACCCCAAAAGGCTTTCAGACTCTCAAGCCCCAACATCAAGAAGTACCTATAGCAACAAGTAACAATTGCCAGTCCAAAAGAATAACTTCATCCTTCTACTCTGGCTCTCGTGTCCCCTCTCCCAGACACTGTGTTGGCCACATCCATCTCCCTGCTCAACAAAGTAAACACCAGGTGGCAGGGAGGGCACCCCTCACTAAAGGGCTGCTGGGGAAAGGCTGAACATGGGACAAGATGAGTGATGTTTCTATCATACCCAACTGTTGTACTGTCAACAGGAGCATCCATTTTCCTTGACCGGTCCAGGCATTCAAACATAACTTAGAAATTTTGATGTGCCCATGCACACATGCAACTAAGCCAGTTTTCCTGCCAATTTTTTTTTTTTTTTTTTTTATTTTTTTATTGTGTACTCACTAAGCAAACCTGTGTAAACAATAATCCCCAAGTGCCAGAAGAGGAAACACCACCCCTGTACCAAACAGAGGGAACTGGAATCCTGCCTGGAATAAGCCTAAACCTCATCCTTCCTTTTCTAGTTTTATAACAGGTACTATGTGTAAGAAAAGGAATTACGCACCCGTCAGTTTGGTCTTTTGATTCCCAAAGAACTGCAAGCGAAATGCAAGCAACCCATGCCTGTTGAATGCTTCAACCCTGCAATTTCCTTGGTTTTAATTACCATGCAGTCTAAGAGATGGTCAAGCACTGGCTCTTATTTATGCTGGGGCAAATCACAGAATCAACATCAGGACGTTTCTGGCATAGGTGCTTTCGTGTTAGCTGGCTGTCAGCTACAGAAAAAAAGCCAACTGACAGAGAACTGGTAAACCTTATTCACCAGTAACTCCAGTCTGAAAGTCTAGAGGAATTGCTGTCAGTTTCTGGCTGTGAAACCCTCCTGGAACACTGCAGTCTTCCAGCTTTACAAGGTATCCGATTCATGTCTTGTGACTGTTGGCCAGAATACAATTTAGCACAGAGCTCAGAAAGTTGGCCATGATCAGGCCATGCAATTCATTGTCATTGTCACCCATTTTAAATAGTTTAGACCATAACCCATACTGGCCCAGTTAGGCTCATTAATTTCACATCACGTCTCCAAAGCGGTTAAATGACAAATAGAACAAAAATAGCAAATATTGGACAAGTATAAACAATGCCATGGACAAAGATGGCAGTAGAATAAAAATTCAACTACCAAGTCAATAAAACTGTGCCCTCATATGCAGTTTAATTTCTAAGAGAAACTCCATTAACCAACTCGCTAAAATCAAGACCAGGAAGTCCATTCAGGATAGTCAACAAGGATAAATCTGTAATGGAATAACAAAATATTTTCTTCTGATTTAAGGTGTGAATACCTCCAAACATATATATATATACATACAGCTACATATAAAAGTGGTTTTTATACATTCATGCATACATATATGCAAGAGCAACATTTGGAGCTGCATTTCACTTACAAGAAAGGATGACACTGAAGTCAGCTGGTTCTTCTGGAGCGACAAAACAGCACCTTGTGCAGACTTTTTACTCAGAGATTTTGAAAGTTGTCATAGAAAGTTTCTATGAAAACTATTGAAAACTACTGAGTATTGAAAGTTTTCATAGAAAACTTTCTATGAACTAGCAATGCTTTTTTTCATGTTTATTGTATTTTAAAATTCAACATGTTGCATAGTAAGAGATGAACAAAGTCACTGAGTTTAGGTCAAATAAAAAGAACATCTTTAAACAGGTTAATTTAGCTTCTAGTGTTTCTTTCAGTCCAGTAAATTGAAACTTTAATTTACCCATTACCCTGAAAATCTCTGACTTGATGATAGAAACATAGAAATGTCTGGGTTGGAAGGGACCTCTAGAGGTCATCCAGTCCAACCCCCTGCTGAGAGCAGGGACATCCTGAACTAGAGCAGGGTGCTCAGAGATCTGTCAAGGTCCACCTTGAATGTCTCCAGGGCCTCAACCCCCTCCCTGGGCAACCTG
>JANHGN010023278.1:18268-29971 GCA_024605025.1 Megaceryle maxima | reverse complement strand
AAAAAGTACCAGTTTACATTTTTTTACATGAGTGTAAAACCAAAGCTACTAGATTACTGTCAGTGGAGCTCTGTAGTGTGACTAAAAGGTGGCAAATCTGCTTTACATATTATTTTAAATGAACTTTCATTATTTTAGGGTATTAAAATTAAACCTATCTAAAGGTGGAAAAACTGTTTAATGTAAGCATTTCTTTAAAAATTATCCTTTTCCAAAATGAAATATTACTACTATCCTAATAATACCACTCAGACTTGCTGAATTTTTCCAGAGTGAACATTTCCATCAACTTCAATACAATTTCTTGCAGTCTTATCCAGAATTGGACTATAGGAAATTTTCCCTTTATTTCATAGAAAGGGGATATAGTCTTGGAAAACACTTCAGGAACTTTTAGGATAAAGAATAAAACACTTTCTCTAGAATTTGGATTTGAATCATCTGAGAGAAGGCTGAGACTTTAAACTTTCTTCCTTGGAGAGCAGCACTTGTAAACCTACTTAGAGTTTGATATTTTTTACTTTTGGGACGTCTAGACTCTAGTTTCTGTATTGTACAGATTGATAAATCACTGGAAGTCATGAATCTTGAACTTCTATATTTGTCTTATACTAAACAAAATGTTTCCATTTTTCAAAAATCATATTTCTTCAGATTTACCTGTTTGACAGATTATGCCTGTTGTTCTGAGACAGAGCAAATACTATTTTTTCAGCTTGTCAGATTTCTCAAACAGCAGAAATGCTCACATGTCCAACAAAAAAAGTCCCATACCTCTTAATCCCTTTACTGTCAGTAACCAGCTGTTCAAACTGATCAAGGGAAAAAAAACCCTCAAAATCTTCCTCAGAAACTATATTCCAGGGGAAGAAGAGGATCCACAACTTGAACTATATAATACAGTTACACTTTTGAAAAGCCCATGAATGTGATTTTTCAATATTATATGTACTTAGATCTGGACTAAGATTTCAGAGATTAAATCTGTTAAAAAAAAAAAAAAAAAAAGGAACTTGCTTTGCAAATTTATAGGAGAGAACTCCCTTGGGATTAATTTTATACATGAGACTCTATCTAGGGTATGGTGTCTTAAAGCTGCCAAAAGCAAAGACAATTCCACCTCATTTCAGTCATGTGATAAAGAGCCTAAACTCAGTTTAACTGTCAGTGAGCCTTTATATATGACCTGTAAAATCTAGACAGATAATATTTATAAAGGAAATGCTGACAGAATAGTATTTTAGCATAACTACTGATATATTTTTTTATATTTGGCATCTTTATAAAAATTAGGTTATGTTTTTCTGAACTCACAGACTTTTTAAATATCATGCTGTATTCTTCTCCTTATCCATTATTTTTCAGGTGTGAAATACATTTATTTTTATGTTAAGTTTTTCAGAAAATGAAATATTTTTTACTGAATAATTTCAAATTACTTTAAAAATTACACTATTTCTATGTTTTATACTCATAGACTTTTAAGTTTAGATAGCCTGGATACAAACGGGTGAAGCATATTTACAAATGTGAGCTCTTTTCTGCAAAATACAAAGATAATGATAGAATGGGTCCATATTCATTTATATCTATGAAATATCAATTAATATGTTACTAAACATTAACTATTGATTATCGTGTATCAACAACTGCAGTAATACCACATCCTCAGCACTTCTTTGAAATCTGTTGTTTTGATTATAACATTTACTGGAGAAAGGGACTGTAAAAAAAGTTACTTTGAAGATCTGTTATCATTAGGTCTAATCTCAGGCAAGAGGCTGGAAAAAAATCCATTTCTCCCATTTATCTGCTTACATCAAATATGTTTACCAAAACACAGGTTGATAACAGAATAATGACCAATACTGAAGTTGAACAATCAATCACAGGGGACCACTGAATTAAGGAGTTAGCTGATCACTAAAAGTCCAGAGACTAACCAAGAGACCAAAAAACCCCAAATCCTTATTTTGATAAAATTAAATTAGTTTAAAATTCTAAACACGTTGTGAGACTTCATATTGGAGAGTTGTATGAAGTGCCACATCCTCCTAAAGACAGGCAGTTATCAGAAGCTGCAGTAGTAGGCTCATTCCTGAGGATTGTAATGGATGATCTCTAATGGATGTATTTTTTATTATGGGGCTTTGTTATATTCTGTAAAAGGCATCTTGATTTTGAATTAAGAGATTGGCTGGACAAGCAAGTGCCTAGTTAAACAAAATAGTTTCTCCATCTTTTGACTGTCTGGTATCTACACAAGTTTTTTCTCAGGCTATTCCTTTTTAAAAAGTCTTCTAAATGAACCATGAAATGATATCACCCAGCCTAGTATGTTAGGATGTTGACTTTCCAGGCTGTGAAAAGGAAAATACCTAGACAGTGGGATATAGTATCCTATCATGTAATATCTAATGATTAAATAACCTAAATGAGAACCAACTAAATCCACTAAGTGTGAATGAATACTTCATATGCAGAAACAGTTCAGTTAAGACATGCAGCATTATCATGGACACAAAAAGTGAAAATATGACTTTGTAAAGTTTTCTTTTGCAAACTAAAATGTAATTGTTTATCATTTTGACATCAAAAGCATATGTCATAATTTAAAATTATCACATTGCTTTTTGAAGTCCATATTAAAATCAGGAATTGTTCAAATGTGCATATCCTACTTCCATAAGGAATTTTTTTGGTTTTGCTTGTAGCTATAAAAATAATTTTCTACTTTTTGATAAAATTTCTGTTCTTAAAGTTGTCAGGTTAGA
The DNA here is from genome assembly GCA_024605025.1 of Megaceryle maxima. Lineage (NCBI taxonomy): Eukaryota > Metazoa > Chordata > Aves > Coraciiformes > Cerylidae > Megaceryle > Megaceryle maxima. Next base: position 27,197 of record JANHGN010023278.1, on the reverse strand, counting down.
GCAGCTGAACATCCAAATAAAACAGAGATGGTTTATTTCTGATTTATTGTAGTTTCCTTATTTGAAGCTTGAAGCTTTCCTGGGCTTTTAATATAACTGTCATTGGCCTGAGAGTGGTCAATCACAAAACAAAACAAAAGTCAGAAATATTAATAAATATGTTAAAAATGTAATGTAAATGTAAATTACAGACAATGAGTAGTAAGAAAAATGGAGGTAGGAAAGAAGGTCTATAAATAAAAAGTTAGTGAATGAAAAAGGAAAAAAAAAGACATGAGACTAGTTAAAGACAGAGTATGCAAAAGACCTTCCCAGAATCCTTTACATAAGCTGTCTTGTCAACTCCTTTGAAAAACTGCTTTCCTTATGGAAAGTTGTCAGAGTGGTTTTGTGTTTGGCAGATGTCTGCTTTGTCTGTCTGTGCTTCCAGAAATCTTGAAAGAACTAGAGTATTATGTGCAGGAGGCAATGGTTATCTGAGTCCAGAAAGGTGAGTAGGACATTTGATAGTGAGGCAGCAGCTCTCAAATTTCTCAGGATTCCTGTTTCCACCAATACCAGATAAATCATAATTTTGTCAAAAGGACTAGAATAGAAACAAAATAATTTGAGGACAGGAATTTCTTCCAGCAAATGTGAAGCATTTTGGTACTCCCCAAGAAATGAATCTCTCACTAAAGGGAAACCTATATCAGTGAAAGTACTCCACCTCAGATCTTGTTTGAAATGAATCACACAGAAAACAGTATTTGCTACAGAAATTTTAAGTGACATCTGATATGACAACTGAAAGTTGTGTCTGGTGATGTTCTCTCATCAGGAAGGCTGAAAAGCAGAGGTAAAATCATTCTTCTCTGACGTCAATGGGAGTCCTGCCACGGTCTGAGACCAGGGCCAGGACTTCACTCCAGGATTTTTTTCTCAGGTGATTTATCGTAACTGTTTTTATTTGGCAGTGTCATAGTTGAGAACCAACTTTTCATTTTTATGTATTGCATTAGAATATATTTCTGTTGTTTATAAATGGTTTTCTATTACCTGAAACATATGTCACAGCAAGACATTAAACATAAAGGTGAGTGTTGAAATCATGCTACAGTGTGCTCTCTAATATATATTATTTACCCTTCTAATTGTGGTTGCTTCTGTTTGTGTTAGAGGGTGTCTTGTGGATTTGCTGAAGATTTGGCTCTTCATTTTGTGGTTCCTGGTCATCACCAACACTTGAGTAAGAAATTCTGCCATTCACAGAAAGGTAATTTTTGGAGCCAAGGATAATTCTATTTCTGTTTATTGAGTCCTAATGATACAGTTCAATTTCTATTTCTGAGAGCATAGACTCTGCTAGTCATAGGAAGGTATAAACAGTAACAATGTTAGCATGAACTTTTAGATGTCCTACCTAAATGTCATGAAACAAAAATACTCTCTCTTTACTTAGCATGCTGTCAAATAACTAATTTATAAATTCTCTGCAGAAAGAATCAAACTACAAACAAAATAGCTTGAGATCTTCTGGTAAAAACACATCCTTTTCTATTAAGGTTACACTATATTAATGCTTCTTAATTAGTAAATAGCTTATTGAAATATGATAGTGCATAAATGTTTCCAAGTGCTTGCATGAGTGTTCTGGCAGAGTTTTCACCTTAAGCGTTATCAAACGCTTAAAAGGTGAAAAATGGTTAAGTTGTGCTCATATTAGAGGTGAAATGCAATATAGCAACACAATTATTTCAGTGATGTGCTCTAATTCTCAGATTTCAAAAGTTGGTTTTGTTCAAATTTTTCCTGCAGTTGAAATCAGAAGTATTGCACAAACCAATTTACAATGAAGCAAGATGAATTGAAAATTATCTTAGAATATCTAAACTCTTTTTTCCCTTGAATATGAGAGCAAATATATGCCTCTTACAATGTCCATGATAGATCCCATGCACAAAATAGAAAAATTCAAATAACAATCAGGTTATATTTAGAGAAAAAAAAAAAAAAAAGATTTGGATATTAAAAAAGTAATATACCAACCTAATTGGTGAAAAAAGGAAACAGAGCAGCCTGCGTATGACTTACTGTATAAACCTTCTTTCCAACCGGAAAGTGAAGGGCTAGAATGAAATGTATGAAAAACAGTGTATGAAAAACATGACTTGTTCTATTGAGTTAACATTGGATTCACACCAGTGGCTTGCATAAACCACAAACCATCGTCATTATGCTCAACTTCAGATAATTTTGGTAGCCAAGCTCAATGGACTTGAAGGACAAAATACTTTTTTAATATCAATATCTTTATCAGTCTCTGTGTATAATAGAACTGACAACTATATTTTATGTTAATTTCAATATCCAAGAGCAGGACACTGAAGCTTATGTATGAAAGGCAAATAAAGGACAAATAGAGTCCTTGTACTTCTAGCAAAGGTCAGTTGACCAATCTACTGAAAGATGTTTCACATGATCATGCAGTGAGCTAAATCTTAACTTCTCATGCTCTTAAACTATTTGTCAATGGTTAGAACAAATACTGTTAAAGATTTTTTTTTTTTTTTTTTTTTTTTTTTTTTTTTAATGGTGTAACAGAGTACTTAGTTTATTATGATAATAATTTAAAAACTTTCCAGAGGTCTAGAAAAACCTTAACTAGTAACTTTAAAGCCAGTTAGGTAACTTACAAAACAGCATGTTGCAATGACTTTTTATTTCTGGATACAAATGGGAAAGGGATACCAGCTACACTATAAAACAGGTTACTGCCATGATTTTTAAAGTCCGAAAGGTAGCATAATGAACCCAAAAGGAGAAGCATTTAAAAAGATACTAATCAGTTGCTAGTGTTTACATGCTTGATTGAAGTTAGCCCATGCTAGCACTTTATAGAATCATAGAATCCCAAATAAATTGGAAGGGATCTCAAGGATCATCTCGGACAATCTTCCTTGGGAAAACCACAGTTTAGACAAGATGGCCCAGCACCTTGTCCAGCTGAATCTCACAAGTGTTCTATGTTGGTTACTCCACCACTTCCCTGGAGACATTATTCAAATGGCTGGTTGTTCTCATTGTGAAAATTTTTCCTCTTGTGTCTAGTCAGAATCTCCCCAGGAGTAGAATAGAATCATAGAATGATTATGTGTTTATGCATGTACTATGATGAGCAGAATGAGTAACCTGTACCCATTACCCCTCATATTTTCCATGTGACTCCTTGTAAAAAGAGACTCTCCATCTTTGTAGCCTCCCTTCAAATACCAGAACGTGGTGATAAGGTGTCCCCTAAACCTTCTTTTCACAAGGCTGAACAAACCCAGTTTTCTCAGCCTTTCCTCATATAGTAACTTGCCAGTCCTTTGATCATCTTTGTGGCCCTTCTCTGAACTGTCTCCAGCCTGTCCACAAGTTTTTCTGTACAATGGGAACAAACACTAAACACAGTATTCCAGGTGAGCTGTGACAAGCACTGAGTAGAATGGGATAATAACTTCTTTATCTGTGCTGGTGGTGCTCTTGTTGATGCAGCCCAGTATCCTGTTGGCTCTTTTTGCCACAGCAGCACACTGTTCACTCATATTGAGCTTGTTGTCCACCAGGACCTAAGGTCCCTTTCCACGGAGCTGATCTCCAGCCAGAGAGCAGCTTTTTGGAGTATCTCCAGATCCCAGTCTGTGCTACACATATTTTCCCAGGTGTAAGATCTTGCACTTGTCCTTGTTGAACTTTATCAGGTTCTTGTTAGCCCACTCTTCCAGCCTATCCACTTCATTAATTATAATTCAACAATTTGATACAAAGCACAATTATTTAATGAAATCAATGATGAGGTTATTTTAGTGGATAAAATATGTGGAATTCTATAATAAAATGTAATCCTAAAAGCAGGTTACCTACCTATGTCTGACTTCCAAGTGATATTTTAAAAGTGACATAAAAGCATGTTCATGCAGGTAGAGTCACATTGCAGGAAGATGGGACAAAATATTCTTATATATGCATATTAATATTTTTATGAATATTACAACCAGCTAGTTTCTCTCAACTAGAGAAAACTGTGACTTCAACAAATAAATTAAGACTGTGCAGCAGAAATACAATATCATGTTATTCTTCATACTGCTAGGGTTGAATCCCTTCCACAACATGGTATTCAACTGCTTAAATAGCCTTTTGGGACAGATGTGGAGATACTTCAGGGAAGTAACATACATGTTGCTAAGATGGTCAGACGCTAGCGAAGAGACACCACATACCTTGAAAGAGATGGTAGGATTCAGTATGGAGGTGACATTATTTTCATTCCATAAACAGGTTTTGGAAATAAGTGTAGTGTTTACCTCAAAAGCAGTCAGGGAATATTTTAAGATTCTGTAATTGTTATATAACAAAAATGGTTTCCATTCTTTAGAGCCACTCATATATGACAAGTGCATGCTCTTCCTAGGTGCACTTGATTAACAGAATGCAAAAATCTATTGGAACTATTGCAGAAAAGTACAGATTATGAGATTACTAGATTCAGACACAGAAAAGCAAACACCTGACATCCCCCGCCAAACCCCATAAGGCATGAAAATGAGGCTTGGGAATGACAATATATACATGATTTATACTGGCAGATAGAAATAGTTCCCTGATTCATTGTGTTAGAACTGTACCAATCTATATTTCTACAGATAAAAGAAAACAAAAGCAGATGTATTAGATGAATCAGGATTAGATGATTCACTCTCAGATTTCCAGTTCTAAATTCATGTCAACAGTCCTAGCAAATGAGGTCAAACCAGAAGTAAATTTTTTCACTTCTGCTTTGGATTAGGTACAACAAAAGAGAGACTGTTGTTTGATTCCCAGTGTGAAACAAACACAGATCATCCCAATTCATGGTAAAATGCCCAAAATTTAGCATGAATGGAAACTCATAATACAGAAAAGACAATACTGCAAACAGCAAAGATTAAAATCTTTCTGTTTAACTCCAAGAGACTTAAATAATACTGAGATTTGCATGCCATCTTTTCTTCTTAGCTATCTGTATTTTTTCATATTAAAAGAGAACATACAAAGAAAACAAAAAACAAACAAGCAAAAAAAACCCCAAAAAACCCAAACAAACAAAAAGTCTATTCATATTCTAAATAAGCTATTTCAAGAAATAATTTAAAACCCCTGAAACTATATGACAGTTATTCTACAGAATAATTCTATGGATGTATCATTACCAGTGGACTCAGCAAGGAGATACTTTACTTATTTTTTTGTAATGTTTTTTGCAAATATATTTGGAAAATGGGAGTTGGGCCACATAAACCAGAATAATAAAAATGGCACAAGCTGGTAATTAGCATCACAAATATTTTTTCCAGGAATAGAATTTAAGGTCAGTCATGATATTCTTTTCTGTCTTCCCTCCCTCTTCTGTTGGGATGTTTTTAAAATGAAAATGACGCTTAATACATTGACAAGGCATATGTAATATATGTGCTAAATAATTATAAAAGGAATTCAACTGTTAAGTTTCCATCTTTGACAAAATATTATGCACTGCCATCTCCATACCGACTTGGATCTAGTCCTCAAAATGTCCTTGGCTCAAAAATGGCTTACCATTAAGTCTTGAGCTAAAGCAGGCATTTTCTTGGCATTATATATGAATGTCTCTGCCCATCCTAGAGAAAGTGTCGCAATAAACAGGGCTCAGTTCTACATTTATTTATAATTTAGCACAATAAATGCATTAATGATTGAATTCTTTATAAAAAAAAAGAAAAAAATAACATTTGATAGAAGAGGCATGTAGATCAGTTGCAATGTGAGATGGGGGTTTAGAGAAGGACAGGTTGTGGCTGAAAAGAAACAATGAATGTGACTTGTTAAAATACTGAGATAATTCGGTTGTACTGATATATATATGGTGATAGCTGCTTGTCCTTTAATCAAAGTCCAACTGAAAGTGAACTAGAATTTTGGCAAAATAGAGATGTGTTATTTTTTTAACTTAATTTATCCCCACAGTCCTGTACTGAATAATATCACAAGTGTTTTCTGCCAGTTTCCAAGCAGACACAAAGGCTTGAGCTTCCTTAGTGTATTCATTTCTTTTTGAGAAAGATAACAGTGTGTTGCCTTTTGTCTTATCAGGGAGTTTCAGGCAGTTAACTTTTATCTAGGCCTTCACTTAAAATGAAGACCAGGAAAAAAATACCATCTTAGTCAAAAAGCCTGATTTTATTAAAAATCTGCAGGAATAATGATGAGTCTACACTCATACCCAATGAGGAAGCCATTTGATCTGTTGTGTAGTTACTGATGTTTATAAACAGCAATATTCCGTATACACTTCCTATTATAAAAGCTTTAAACAGCCCAGAACCCTTTTCTGTTTTTAAAAAAATAGTAAATGAAAGTCAAGAGACAAAGACAAAAATGTAGCACTTTGAAGTGAACTCGGCTTGGACTATTTCTGCAGCATTACATCACTGCTGGGAAACTACCATACTGTGGTCATTTACTGGAAAACTGAATGCATAGAATATGGAAGACATAAAAATTTAATAAACTGAAGGCAAAAGCAGTGAACTATGCTAAAGTCAAGTTCTGAAGGATTTCAATAAAACTTGACTAATTTATATATGAATCCAAAAATGGTCTTGAGACGTTTCACTTTCTTGTCATGATTACAGACAGGTTAAATGCTTCCAAGAGGTATCATTTACATTTATGTGACTTACTCAATCTTTCATTTAATGTCATTAACATATGGTTAACCTCAAATATATTTAACACCAATTTTACAACTTAAAATAAATCGAGTGTTCCTACTCCATTTATTTGTTTCAAAGCCCAAACTGTGGGCCAAGGAACAGTTCCAGTACAGTATTAAAATCTGTGAGATTCTTCTGTTGTCTGCAGACAGTATTGATTCAAGCCACCCATCCAGAGCCCTAGCTCTCAGGTGGTGCAACTTAGCTCATGTGCATCAGAGAAACAGTGACTGGGATCCCTGGTAGGACCTCAGTTCTCTTTTCTAAAGGACAGCACCACATCAGAATAGTCTTCCCCATTGTCAGTTTAGTAGCAAGACTGAATGGGCACATGTGGCTAAACATTGCAATCATTAATGACAGCTGGGTCATGAAATGCAACACAGCAAAAAGAGGCAGCTTATTGTGATATCAGTAGCCACTAATGCCCTAGAAGCAGATTAGGCTTCAAACCTGTCATGTCTCTATCACAAACTTCATCTGATCTTGTCTGTTCTAGAGATACAGAGGTGCAGAAGAATTGTCTTCAATATTATGTACATAGAAGCATATCTTCATGGAAATGTATGTTCTGTAGAAATAGAGTTTAAAACTTACCTTTGAAATCTAGTATTTCCCATTTCCCAGGCCTATCATTCTTCTGATCAGGAGCTGGCAGAGTGCTTAATGCCATGTCTTCTGTCAGGTTAGTATTGCAATGTGTACTTTCATTTCACTTTAACTAAAAAGTGCACTCAAAAAGTGTCAGCACCTACTTAAAACTCCATTAGTTTCACTAGCTTCCTGAGCTATCATTTCATCCCACTGAAGGGTGACATGAAACCAGTAGTAACATTTCAGTGGTGTGAGAAGAGGATGGTGGCCACCATTATTGGCATTGTGACAGAGCAGTTCTGACAAGCCCTAAATGCACCTGCAGCTTGGAGACACTGAGGAACACAAGTGACAACAAAACTGGTTGTTCATTCAGTATATCCTCGATCTCATCTGATGTTACTGTCCTGTAGAAATTTGGGTTTAGTCATGCAAACAAGGTTTACTATGCTGTTGAGTCTTAACTGAAAAATTTCACATTCAAAGCAATGTTGCATGAAGAAATTCTTTTCTTCGTATAGGAAGTATCTCATCAGGCCCTATAGTCATATTCTGTGTAAACATAATTAAAACGATTATGTATATTCTTGTTTGTGTTTGCTTGTTTTGTCTATATGTAAGCTAAAACATCTGTAGTGTAGAATGCCTTCCTTTGCAAAAAAAAAAAAAAAAAAAAAGGACATAAACTTCCTATATATTAATTTGCATAAGCATCATAGTTTAAACCCAGCCAGGACCTGAGCTGTGACCACTCACTCACTGCCCTCACCCACCAGTGGGATGGGAAGGAGAATCTGGAGAAAAAAAGAAAACCTACATGGGTTGAGATAATGAGAATTTAATAGAACAATGCAAGAAGAGAAGAAACTACAGTAATAACAATAATAATGATGAAACAATATATAAAATGACTGATAGAAAACACAGTGACTACCTAGATTTGCAATGACTGCTCTGTGCTAGAGACCCATGTGCCCTGCCTGGCCCCACCCTCTGCTCTTTTATATCAGGCATGACAACTCAATATGATATCAAATATCCCATTGGCTGGCTCAGTTGTCTATCCTGGCTTTGGTCCCATTACAGTTTCTGGTCAAAATTAACCCTATCCTAGCTGAACTAAGGACAACAAGAAAGTTCAATACCACATTGTAGCCAGTGGTCTTTCTTACTAATGCACATTTCCAGCAGTTTGATGTTTACAGTTGATGGAGAGAAAACGTATTTTCTACAGCAAATGATGCCTGCCTAATTTTAGCAAGTCATAGATCTATCACATCTATCTTCACATTTGCTGCACAGACATCTCCACAAAGTGTTTTTCGCATACATCATTCTTTCAACTATTAACATTCAGCCATAGGGATTAAGAGTAAAAAAACTATTAAAAAAAAAAATAAATTATTACCTAGAAGGACCCACTGTAAGACTAAGCCAAACACAACTAGCCTCCTTTCACACTGAAACCTTCCTTCTCACTAATTGTGAAATACAGGTTTCACAATTTATTCTATTTTTTCTTTCTCTTGTGATTATTTTCTTTAAATCACTTTTACCATTTATTTAGTAAAAATTAA
>JANHGN010023278.1:0-14865 GCA_024605025.1 Megaceryle maxima | reverse complement strand
TTAGTAAAAATTAAAAAGTCAAAAATATTAAAATAAAATAAAAACACCACTTATTTACTTCTCAGACAAAGTGAAATGACAAATTTGACTACAAAATAGACTGGCATTTTTGCTGTTGATTAATTTTAGCCTGCTTGGCTGAAAACAATTAGGTTCTGTTCACTCCTTACTATATGTATATTCTATTTTTTTTTCACTCAGTCCTGTTTAAATGTCATTTTGGTCTGAGACAATTCCTCTATCTCATCCATAAAGCATGTGAATCTCCATAACTTTCTCCACTCAGAAATATTTGTGACTATTTATCCATCTTCTCTTGCCTTCCTTGAGCTACTAATTATGTTTGAGGACTGGAAGTGTTAAGTGTGGAATTGATTAGGAGATCTGTGAAAAGTTTCTGCACACAAAGAATTTCACAATTAATCAGGGAGCTGGGTTCAACTCTCCATATTCCAAGTTCAGTGCCCAACATCCAATATCACTCCTCTTAATTTATATTAGACAAAGTAATTATTCCACATGTGCTCTCCTATGAGGTGAAACCTCATTCTTGTTTTAATAGGTAGTATTCAAACAGGTGAATTTGCTGCCTCTGAGGTGATTTTTTTCTTTACACAATAAAACACAGACTACACCCCTGTCCACTGTTACACCTTAAAGTCTTTAGGTAGTGTACACCTTTGCTTTAACCTCACTAACGACCAAGGAGTTAGGTTAGAAATATGCATGATCCTAGAGCTTAACTTGAAACTACACATGTAAAAGGGCGGATTGTAAGAAATACTGATGTGACAATTTGATGCATGTTTTAATGTTCATAATATACATGACAAAACTGCTCTAACCCACATCAAGCAATAAAGTAAACTAGGAATTAGGTGGGTTTATTTCTTTCTTATTTAAACCTGTATGGTTCTATTTGCTATCACTGTGTTTTTAAACTGAATATTTGATATAAATTATTAAACTAGAAATCTAGTGACAGACAGATGATGAATGTATTTTTACTATACAAAAACATTACTGCAAATTAAATAGTTGGTTTTCCATTTTGGGGCTGAAAAGACCCTTCCTGCTTAGATCAATGGTAGGAAGCAGTAGTTTCCCATTATCGGGCATGTAAGGTATTTATACCGCATAATCCTTTTTGGCCTGTAAAATCCAATTTTGTTTGTGGATGTACTTATTATGTGGCTACCTAAATTAATGTTTAATATTATTTTTTATTTTGTTTTCTTTAGCATGTTTGTTTCTATGTTAGAGTTCACAATTCTCAAGGAAGCTGGTTTACTGGTTTGGTGCCTATATTATGCAGAGAAGTCAGAAGTCAGGCTCTGACTCATTTTCTCTGGTGAAAGACTTCTGCAGTAATTTCTCCATAATACCCATCATGATCAGTATGATAAAGTAAATGAAATGGACTGCTTAGTTTTCTGGGGAAAGGTTTTCTCACAAAGAGGCCCAAAAAAAAAGGAAAACTTGATCAAGAAATTGCTAAGCAGTTCATATGAATTATCCTGCATTGATAATCTTTAAGAAAATTAATTACAAAATAAGAATTTTAACTGCTGAAAGTGCTTGCAAGTAACAGTTATTTGGATTACAGTTTTTTATAGGTATTCTTCTTATCAATTGGTACAAAACAGAGAAAAATAAAGAAGCAGAATAACATAGGCAGACGCCTAGGTTTTTCTCTTTCTTTAAACAGAGAATATAATGACAATATTACCAAGTTCTTCCTTGTTTATTTCTGTAAAGATACAAGTAGTCTGAGCTTTAAAAGATAATAAAAATTTACTGTACTATAATGTTTCTAATTGCATTTTACAATATATACATCTCTGTGGATACTGTCAAACTGTGAGATACTAGAAACATAATCCATGTGTAAAGAAGAAAATAGGACAGAAATGTATTCAAGCAGAAAGTCTTGTTTTTAAAAATATGCCTTTCTACAAATACTTAGATGTGAATCTTTTTAAGAAAAACAAAAGTAACAGTCCTACTGAGACAACTAGGAGAAATGAGGAACATGCATGAATTTACTTTGCATTTACCATATTAAAAGTTTAGCTGACTCAGAATGAACCACAAATGGTTTACTGATCCACAATCTGACTCTGAAGTAAATCCAGAGTAAGATTGCAGTCTCATGCTGTAAAGAATCTTATTCCATGAATACCATTGAGAGAATCCAAGCAAAGATTTGTTGTGATAATTTAGGAATTGGTGGAAAGAGTGATTTAATTTCTACCCACTGAAATCAAGAGTTACAGTGAAAAAATATTACTGTGATCATATGTGTAAAAATAGAAAACAGTTATACATATGCCATACTGCTGACATAAGGATAATGGATTAAAATAGAAAATTAAAACCACTGTAATTACACTGAAAAACACTGAAATACCAGAGGAAGATGTTTCTTGTCTATGTGAACTAAAGTAGAAAATAAGTTCTTTTTTGCAGTGACACATTCGAGGACACCAATATTAAAATCTGCCAGTAATTATGGAAAATGTTCCTGGTCTACTCAAAGGTAGCTGACATTGCACATGTTGCTTGATGCTCAGATGTGAACATTGCATGATACAGCTCCTGGCTGAGTCTTTACAGATACTGTAATAAAGAAAACTATGTCCTTCACACAAAGGACTCATTCCAGACAATTTTCAGACTTTTGGTATTAGCACAAGATTGAACTATCCAAATACAGGTTAACAGAATTCATTCTGGATATCATAAAATATTTGGTTTTCTATTGTCTTTTTCACAGAAACAGTTGTGTATTTTAACTGGAATTTGCCTCCAGAAAGGAGATGGAAAATATCTGTTCAACTGCAAGTTTCCTCCTCTGGCAGGGGGGTTGGACTTGATGATCTCTAGACACCCCTTCCAACCACTACCATTCTATGATTCTAATTGCAAACAGTCTAATAAAACAAAGTATTTGGAAACTTGGATGACAGCAGGTACTAGCATCACTCCCTACCTCGTCAAAGAAGTATAGGAAGTTTATGTGGTTTCATTAAGAATAGTCCAAATTGTGTTTAATTTGGAAATATTAAAAAAAAAAAAAGGATTAATTACAATTTTTTTATTACCAAAGAACACTGGCTAAGATCTCTGAAGGGAATAAAAAATATTTTGCCATGTCAAGGTTACCTGTAAGTGCAATTACTTTTGAACAGAAGTAATACTCTACCAACCAGAACTAGACTGACCTTCTCTGTCTATAGTATTTTATCAACCAGTTCACTCCCTTTGTGTATAACCAAATATTTTCATTACAAAATGTAATTACACTACTTCTGACAAATCTGTAGACATACTGTCCTTCTAGCAATGCATGGATAAACAATACTATTCAAACAGTAACTAGCTCTATATAGCATCCCACTGCATGATTTGATATGTGTTGTTTGCATAAATTGACCTGCATATGTCTGAAAAAGCCAGTCACAGAGAGAAAGCAGAGAATGTTCTTCACTGGCTGTTTCATTCCTGAAATCATTAAGGTCTTTATTTCTGTACTGCTATACAGTATTAGTTCAGTCTCACAGCTTACCAACAAAGTGATCTGTGTGAAGTCTTCCCCAGTTCAGGTGTGTTACCAGTCAAGTATTTAGCAGGGTCTCCCAGCAGAGACCTACAAAACTGACCAGAGTGCTGCTTCTCCATAATAACTTCTTTTTACAGCACAGTCAGGAAGGCTTCCTCTATATTCATCAAAGGTGTGTAAGTGTTTATACTGGCAGTGCTCCCTGGGTCACAGATCTGGTGGCTGTTTGAGTGTGGTGCATAATGTACTATGAAAAGGGAGTCCTGAGCATGAGGCCCAAGTGTGCTCTGTAGGCCAGTATTTTAGCCACAACTGATGGAAAACCAGGAATGTCAGGTCAGGCCTGGACTATGATGTCAGAGTTATATTAGCCTTAGTGAATCATTTTGTCTTAAGCAGAGCATGACACTCTTGTGGAAGCAGCCCTCTTAGCCTAGCACTAAGACTTGTTTTCTACCCCCACCCTGGATCAGGCAGCAGCAGTTGCAGCGAGGTGTCCAGGAGCAATTGCCACAGTATGGTTCATCCATACACCTCTTCAAAAATTCTGAGACTCCAAATAATTCCTCAGTGGAAAGCATGCAAAAATACATTTCTCTGAGCTTGCATTTTTGGCATCTGCCAGATATTCAGCAGGTAGCCTAGTCTTATCCTCATGCTGTTTTATTTCAACACGAAGAAACCAAAGTTGTTGATGAGAAAAATCCACTCACTGTCATTATATTTGTCACCTTTTCTAACTGCAACTAAGAAAACCACTGAAAAATACTCACATTTTCTACTCCTGTGTTTCAAGTTGGTCTATTCTTTAAGACCATTTATGCATAGATTTTGTGAAACAGAGGAACAGTTCTGTTATGCTTTGTCAATCTACCATATATTTTCTATTTTCTTTTGTTTAGCTTAAGATTTCTATCATTCTGTCGCCATCATACTGTAGGTTCATTAAAACTTTTCTTACATTGTCCACTTAAAAAATACCCTTATCCTTGAAGTCCTATTCCTATGTGTTTTCCATCCTGGAAGAGAAGATCTGACAATTATTTGAAGATTGAAAACATTGTTGAAAGTTCAAGCTGACTCCCCAAAAGCCTGAAGATGTCTGAAACTGAGAAATACTTCTTTTACTGGAATTGCTAGATTTTAGTGTTTTGTGTGCCTCTCTAGTTTTCTTTTCTTTAACGGTGACAAATAGGGAAGTGGGGAGAAAAGGGAAAAAAAATGATAGAAATGTGAAAGGAGAAATAACTAAGACCTGGAAATAGTACTTGCTTTTTAGTAGAAATAAAAACCAAAACCAAAACCAAACCAAACAAAAAACCCTCAGTGTTTTAATTTTAGTAACATGAGTAGCTCAAGCAACATAAGACTTTGACTTAACTTTCTTCATTAAGCAAAACTTGAAAAGATTTATTGCAGATGTCTCATGGAGTGCTTGCACAGTGTAGAATGGAGAAAAGAAAAAAGGAAATGAGTAATGAGACATGCTATCTCTTATGTCCTATCCCAATGCACTGGGATCTTCTCTGATGTTTTCTCAGTTTGTTTTTATAAAATTTCATAAGTTTTGTGTTTACATTTGATTTCTGGGTTGAATAAGCCCCAAGACTCACAGTGAACCATAATGAAGACTGATAAAATTTAATGCAGCTGTAAATCAAGTGCACCAAAGATTCCTGTTATTGCCACCTAAAACAATAGACTGGACATGTTTTCTTAAAAAGTGACCAAACTGTCTCAAAATCATCTGAAAATTAGTAATATTCTAAAATGAAATAGATTTTTGTCTGGACTTCTTTCACATTTCTGATGGATGTAAGTAACTGCATAATAGGAAACTAAGCAGTGATAGTTTACTGCCCACTCAACATATTTTGCCTATTTTTAAGAAATTCTGTTAATGATTTATATTTGCATTATTATATAAATTATTTTTTTACAACTGAATTAGATGATGGTAATCAACAGAAATGAGACACTTTTCAAAACCAGTGTGGGCCCTGTCTTTATTTATCTTGTCTGAGGCTAGTAGGCTGACTCAAGTGAAAAAAGATGCTGTTAATCTCTAACAGTACACACTGATTTCCCAATAGTGCATTTACCAAGAGCAAATCAAATCATGGTGATAGAGTTATGGTGTTGGAGGATTTTTAGTGAATAGACAGAAGGATTTTTTTCCACAACACTTTCTAGATGTGCCTCCTCTAAAAGTGCCATTCAATATGCCTGTATTTTTCAGATCGGTACTTGCTGTTTGAGTTATTTACTTGTTTCTTTTAAAAAAGGGACAAGCATCTCAAAAATATGATTTAATGCATGTTCTCACAGCATTGGCTATGAAGCAGCTAAGTATAAATACAGAAATATCATTGAAACAACATTTATCTTTAGAACTCACATAGAATAACTCAAGAGAAAAATATATCAAATATATGAAACAAATAGGGACATAGTGTACTGGTTTCAGCTGGGATAGTGTTAATTTTCCCCACAGTAGCTTGTGTGGTGCTATGTTTGGGATCTGTGACCAAAACAGCATTGATAACACACCAATGTTTTAGCTATTACTGAGCAGTATTTATAAAACATAAAGGCCTTTTTCTCTTTTTCACACTGACCCAACCAGTGAGTAAGCTGGGGGTGCACAAGAAGTTGGGAGGGGACACAGCTGGGACATCTGATCTCAACTAACCAAAGATTTATGATAGGAAGAGACAGGGCTATCTTATTTTAGTCTTTTCCAGATAGTCAAAAGAACGTTGTACATTGAGAAATTAAGTCCTGTTTATCAATAGTAATTCTGTCTCTGGGTAAAGCTTTTTTTTAGATGAAGAAGTAAGTAACCAACCAACATCTATTGTGTACTCACCAAGTATGAAGAAAGATGAAGACAAACCAAAGAGGCATCTTCAGAAGGCAGGCAAACAAATCTTTCTACTATGTAGTTCTATTGTATTTTGTGGAGATTTGGGGAAATTAAATACTGAGTTATGGAAAATAAGCTGCTTTTATTTCTATTTTTTTGGGGGGGGTTAAAACTTTCACAGATATGGCTTTTGATTGTTTGGTCTCCTCACAGTAGATTTTCAAAATAGCAAGTAATATTTTAAAACAAAACCATTCATAGAAACAGGAAAGCAAATAAAAAAATAAAGGCACAAAATAGAGGCCAAACCACAATGAACTAACAGCTACAGGTACAAAATTAAGATTCCTAAGTACAAATAAATCCAGTTTTAACATGCACAGAGTTTGTGATCTAAGAGAGTGATGAACTCTGTCAATGGAAACTTCAGGTGAGAGCACCACACCCCTTACCTATTGAAACCAATCCAGGGCAAAAAAAACAACCAACCAAACAAAATAACCTATGGCTTTTTGAGTTTTCCTAGTATAAAATCTACTTTATTCTAAAGAGTAAGGAAAAAACTTCACAAATTTTTGTCACAAATACTACTTTTTTTCTTTTGTTGTCTATAAGCCATTGGTTCTTCCACCCACAAGCCTGTTTTTCAAAAACCTAATTATACTGTGGAGAAAAAAAAACTATTTCAATATTAGTAGTTTGGCACATGTTCGACATGTGGAACCTTTTTTTTCTGAAGTTAATAAAGAGTGTAAGAGCACTATAACCTCATAGAAGAAGAAATAGAATGCCACTATGGAAGGAAATGGCTCGCTTTTTGTTTGTTTCCCATTGTAATATATGTGAGCTGAATAGAATATGATATAGTGTTTTGTATATATTATGAAACATGAAGGTATATAAAAATAAAGTATGTATAAATTAGAAATCATTTCTGACCTAAAATTTTATGGAATAAAGAACTATTTTTCAGGTGTGTTTTTTACAGCACTTGGTACCTTGACATAATTTCTAGGAGTTGTCTAAGGACCTCAGTCCTCTCTCTGCATGCAAATTAAGATACACGTACAATATAGTAATAGATTTTTGCCTTATTTTGTTTTATCTAGGTAAGTATAGATGCACTTTTAAACTGACTTAAATGTTTAGTGTTCATTTCCATGTTGAGAAAACTAATGTATTTTACTCTGATTTGTGGAAATTGCATACTAGCATTCCACTAGAATTCTGTCAGCACACTGAGAGTCAAATCACACCATTATAATCTCTGGGAAGGCGAAGCTTCTATGAACTGGCAACATGAAAGGTACTTTGTACATGCAAAAGACATGGCCAAGACTGAAGTTAGGACAGAAGAGGCCATGAAACCATTTAACAAAAAACAGTTGGTGGGTTTTTTTCAATTCAATGCAAAGCCAAGTTTCAAACCCCAAATTTAACAAAGAAAACATTGTCTTACAATGTCAGTCTATAATAAGGTACCTAATATTTGTTGACAAATGCAGTCTGATGTGATTAACAAATATTAGGGTGGTGAGTCAGCACTTACTTTCAAGATACTTGGAGACCAGCTGAGGGGAAAAATAAGGCTTCCCAGACACCAGCAAAGCATGGCAAATCACTGGCTTCTGTTGTCCCTTTCTTAATCTTTAACTTTTCTTCCTTTGGAATTTAGTATCCTTAGTTCTCACAGAAAGCAGGCCTTTTTTTTCTTTCTTTCTTAACTAGCTTGGGAAGAGAAGGATAGTTAATAAATTAATATCTTTAAAAAGTAAACACCTTTCACTTTCGAAACAAAGAAACACAGATCAATAAGGAATAATACATAGATGTTGTTGAAAATAACATTGCTTTTAAATAATACCTTGAGGCTTCTTCTTCTTTTAACTATGGATTTTCACACTTTATGTTGCAAGTGCTAAGCCAACAATATTTTGTTCTTGTAGTTCATATTTTCATATTGACATTACAGAATATCTTTGGTTGAAGAAGTTTCCTGTGGACACCAAATTTATCTTATCTGCATTGTTCTTATTGTTCTCTAAGTTAAAAAAAGACACTTTTAAAGCAATTTTTCCCATTTTAGTTATCATAAAAATATCTAATTTAAAATAATGTATGTTTTCATTCCATTTCAGCCTGTGTCACATTCACCTAAAAAATATTCCAACTCCTATTATGCAGACCCATGCAATAGCAATATATTTATACAATAATATATTAAAAGTTACTGCCCATACTATGCCCAGATTCTGCTTTTCAAGCTTATTCTGAATACAGAAGTAATTTGAAGGTACCATCAAGACTGTGATAGAGAGAAGCCATTTTATCATAGTAACTATCTCAACTATCTTCTTGCATTTATTTTCCTTTGTATTCATGCCCCCTGTGTCTGCATGCCCTAGGAAATCCTGGTGTCCACCTTTGTCCTCTCCAGCCTCCAGAAACACTTTATTTGCAGTGCCTCTCTGTTGCCCTCCATTTTATGACACCAACCAAAACAGCATTTCCCAAGACAAGCAAAGCGAGTATAGGATAAGAAAGAGTTGGAGGCTCCCTCAGCAGCAGTGTTGGCAATGGACTGGATAACAAATCACTTTGAGTGCATGAGAATAAAAGGTTGTTTAGCCATAGGTATAAAGAGAATATGAAAAAAAGAGCAAAAATAGGAGAAAGGCCTCCCCTCCCACTGCCTTTTTGTTACCCTACCTTTGTTCCCATCAGTACATGCAACCCAGCTCCACTAAAGAAGCTACTTGTACTTGCTTCCTTATGATTAGTCTGTCAGAAAGTCTCAGAAATTAAAAAGAGACCCAAAAACAAAGTTAAGAGAAGCTCCTTACGCAGGTGAAGTTTGCCTGTGGTGCAGTCAAAATTTACCTCATCCCTGGTCGCTGCAGCTGTTATTGTCCTGAGAAACCATTATCCCCCTCATATCCAAGGCAGGGGGAGGGTTTTTAAATCATGGTTCTCACACTAGGAGTCCCAGTGAGAATGTGTGAAACTTCACAACTGAGCCACAGAATTAGAAGAATATTGTCCATTATTTTTAAATATTTTAGTAAATTTTATTAACATATGGAAAAACTTTAACTGCAATTACAAGTTACACCTTGAAATAGTTCATTTATCCAGTACAACCGATTAGCTTTCATAAGAACAAAAGTCATGCCAGAGCCAAGCCGGTAGGATTCCTTTGGAAACATTCCCAAGTCAGCTATATTGACTTCTGATATAGCATATTTTGCTCTGTAGTCGAGTAAAAAAAGAATCTATAGATTAATGAAGAGAGTAGAAAGACAAAGTCAGAAAATATAAAGCTTATATTCTATGTGCTCTCTGTATGCATTTCATCTTGTTACAGCAATTATGGGATTACAGGCTCTGGTCCCACTAGGATTTGTATCACAATATAGGTAGAGTTTACAATTCAGCTAATGATTAGCCTCAAGTTTTGTTATCCACACACTGTAATAAAAAGATGATATGCATTGTTGTGGTCCAGCTCACATTATGGTAGGAAAAAGATTTTATTAAACTGGATTTTTTGATCATGGGTCAGTCTACACAACAACAGGCCTGTTGCTGACAGACAGGGTACACCTGTCTCAAAGGGGGAAAACGATTTTTGCACAGGAATTGACAGGGCTCATTGAAAGAGTTTTAAAATTGGGGATAAAACCAGGCTTACTAGAGATAAACCTGGGACCACACACCAGTGTTTGAGGGACAGTGTTCTAGTGAGGTCCTTCAGTCTGCCATCTCAGTGGAAGTAGAGGGGAAATCCACATGGCAGTGAAGACACAAAGGTTATTGATGTGTTAGAAACCATGGAAGTGCCTGAAAAAGGTCAGGTAGGAATTAGGCCTTCTCCCCCCCAAAAGATGACAGGATCCTTAGCCCAACTGAAGTGTATCTACACCAATGCACATGGCATAGGCAACAAACAGGAAGAGCTGGAGACCATTGTACAGTGGGAAAACTATGATGTGTTTGCCATTACTGGAACATGTTAGGATGACTTGCACAACTGGAGTGCTACAATGGATGGTTATAAACACTTTAAAAGGGATAGACAAGAAAGGAGAAGAAGTGGCAAAGCCCTGTCTGTTAAGAAGTGTTTTGATTGTCTAGAGTGTAATGATGGTGATGATAGTGTTGAATTTTTATGGGTAAGAATCACAGGGAAGGCCCAGCTAGGCAGATATCATGGTGGGAATCTGTTACAGACAACCCAACCAGGATAAAGAGACTACTGAAATATTCTCTAAGCAAATGGGAGAAGTCTCACGGTGTCTCATAGGGTACTTCAATTTACCAGATGTCTTCTGGAAATACAATACAGCAGAGTGTAAACTGTCTAGGAGGTTCCTGGTATGTGTGGAAGATAGCTTCCTGACACAGCGGGTAAGCCAACTAGGGAAGGTGCTCCACTGGACCTGCTGTTTGCAGAGAATGACTTGTGGATGATATCATGATTGGAAGCTCTCTTGGACACAGTAATCATGAAATTATAAGAATTTATGATTCTTGAGGAAGTAAGTATGGGGGATCAGCAGAACTGCTACCTTGGACTTCCAGAGAGCAGACTTTGACCTGTTTATCAGCATGGTTGAGAGAGTCCCTTAGGAGGCAGTCCTGAAGGGCACAGATATCTAGGAAGGCTGGACATGATTCAAGAAAGAAATCTTAAAGATGCAGGAGCAGGCTGTCCCCATGTACCGAAAAATGAGCCAAAAGGGAAGAACACTGTCCTGGCTGAATACAGAGCTTTGGCTGGAACTCAGGAAAAAAGGGAGAGTTTACAACCTTTGGACGAAGGGGCAGGCAACTCAGGAGGACTACAAGTATGTCTTGGGGTCATACAGGGAGAAAATCAGGAGGGTCAAAGCCCAACTATAACTTAATCTGACTACCGCCACAAAAGACAATAAAATGATATAACTATAAATACATTATCAATGAAAAGAAGCCTAAGAAGAATCTCTATCCTTTATTGGATGTCAGGGGAAACATGGTGACCAAGGGTGAGGAAAAGGCTGAGGTACCTCTAAAGCCTTCTTTGCCTCAGCATTTAATAACGACCAGTTTTGTCTGAGTGCCCAGTTTCCTGAGCTGGATGACAGGCATGGGGATGTAGCCCCCATAATCCAAAGGGAAATGATTAGTGATCTACTACAGCACTTAGATACAAACAAGTCTGTGGGGCTGGATGGGATCCACCTGAGAGTACTGAGGGAGCTGGCAGAAGTGCTCACCAAGCTACTTTCTACCATCAGTCCTGGATAATCAAGGAGGTCCCAGTTAACTGGAGGTTAGTGAATGTATCTCTCATCTACAAGAATGGCCAGAAGGAGGATCCAGGGAACTACAGGCCTGTCAGTCTGAGCTCAGTGCCAGGGAAGGTTATGGAGCGGATCATACAGTATCATGTGTGTGCCATCACATGGCATGTAGGGGACAACTGGATGATCAGGCTCTGTCAGCATGGCTTTTGAAAGACAGGTCCTGCTTGACTTACATGATCTCCTTCTATGACAGGGTGAACCACTTAGTGGATGAGGGAAAGGCTGTGAATGTTGTCTATCTCGACTTTAGGAAAGTCTTTGACACTGTTTCCCACAGCATTGTCCTGGAAAAACTGGCTGCTCGTGGCTTGGATGGGTATATTTTTGCTGGGTGAAAAACTGTTTGGATGGCCAGGCCCAGAGAGCGTTGGTAAAAGGAGATGAATGCAGTTGGTGGCCAGTCACAGCTGGTGTTCCCCAGGGCTCAGTATTAAGGCCTCTTCTCTTTAGTATCTTTATCAATGATCTGGACGAGAGGATCAAGGGAATCCTCAGGAAGCTTGCAGATGACACCAACTTGGGCAGGAGTGTTGACCTGCTTGAGGGTAGGAAAGTTCTGCAGATGCATCTGGACAGACTGGATTGATAGGCTGAGACCAGGTATATGAGGTTCAACAAGGCCAGGTGCTGGGTCCTGCACCAGAATTACAACAACCCCTGCAATGTTACAGGCTTGGGGAAGAGTGGCTGGAAAGCTGCTTGGCAAAGAAGGACCTGGGAGTGTCACTCAACAGCTGGCTGAATATGTGCCAGCAGTGTGCCCACCTGGACGAGAAGGCCAATGGCATCCTGGCCTGTATCAGAAATAGTGTGGCCAGCAGGACTAGGGAAATTATGTACTCAGCACTGGTGTGGCCGCACCTCAAATACTATGTTCAGTTTTGGGCCCCTCACTATAAGAAAGACATTGAGGTGATGCAGTGTGTCCAAAGAAGGGCAACAAAACTGGGGGAGGGTCTGCAGAACAAGTCTTTTTGAGGAGTGTATGAGGGAACTGGGGTTGTTCAGACTGGAGAAAAGGAGGCTCAGGAGAGACCTTATTGCTTTCTACAACTAGCTGAAAGAGGTTGTAGCAAAGTGGGGGTTGGTCTCTTCTAAGTAATAAATGATAGGATGAAAGGAAATAGCCTCAAGTTGCACTAGGGGAGGTTTAGATTGGGCATTAGGAAACATTTCCTCACTGAAAGGGTCATCAAGCATTGGAACAGGCTGCCCAGGGCAGTGGTGGAATCACCATCCTTGGAAAGTATTTAAAAGATGTTTAGATGTGGCACTTAGGGATGTGGTTTAGTGGTAGACTTGGCAGTGCTTGGTTAACAGTTGGACTTGGTGATCTTAAAGGTCTTTTCCAACCAGAACAATTACTATTCTATTCTATCCTAAAATAAGCTACTTATACAGAGAAAGATTAACCCTCCATTCTTTCAGTTTGAATCATGAGAATTTCATACAATGTACAAAGCAGATTTTGCATAATTGCTTTTTTTCTGGGAAGAAGGATATGGTACTTTCTGTTTTTTTGTGTTTTTTTCTTGGTTTTGTCATAGGAAGACTATTTTATTAATGATGTACAGTCAAATTGGAAACACCATTTTTACAGGAAGGTAATAAGAAACTTTTATTGAGTAAAAAAAAATTCTGAAAATTTACATAGTCTGAAAGTATTTTTTTAGCACAACAAAACAAAAACTCATACACAGTATAAACAAATCATCAGCTAACTTAGCTAGGAAAAGAAAACAGGACTTCAGAATTTGAGACATAATCCTGGTCTATAGAATCACTGTGGGTGTGGTTTCTGTTTTATATACAATTCATTACAATTTTACATGCCTCTAAAACTGACTTCAATCACCCAAAAGCTTCTAGGTAGGATGGGTTAGCTTAAAGAATATTATTTTTTAAATTATTTTCTGTTAACTTGGATTTTTATAGGCCAAAGACTCTTATTCTGCTCTGTAGAGATTGTGTTGACCAGTCTACCTGTTCCATTAATATCCTCTAGGCACAGTACACAGAATATTTTTCAACATCAGAAAACACACTTAGGGCCAGAAAATCAACAGCCATTGGAGTCACATGCCATGGGAACGAGCAGGGAGGATCAAGAGCATTGCCTGCATTGTAGTCCCTTGTGGTAGAAGAGGATTTAGTAGGTAAATTCCTAGATAATTCCATTACACATTCACCTTCTCAAAGCTTTGGTTGCTTAGTAGAGAAGATTATTATTTTGCAGTTAAAGCTGAGGAATGAGATCTATAGGTTCTGGGTTTTATTATGTCTGCTTCAGTTTACTGTGTCTTCTTGCATGCCTCATTGCATCCAC
Source organism: Megaceryle maxima (assembly GCA_024605025.1). Taxonomy (NCBI): domain Eukaryota; kingdom Metazoa; phylum Chordata; class Aves; order Coraciiformes; family Cerylidae; genus Megaceryle; species Megaceryle maxima. The sequence goes on along the minus strand of JANHGN010023278.1, from coordinate 763 downwards.
AGCTTCCCACATCTGTGAAATAAATGAAACTGCACAGGCTTCAGCTCAAACTGGTATGAATCTGCAAACAGCTTTGCTTTTCTGCAGACATGCTAGCCAACAGCTGTGATTTCCTCAGATTTTCTGTGTCCATAAATTTACCAAAACTAGCACTATTTAAACATCTACTTACACACTAATAGTTTTATCAAGATGCTATATATGCACTAACAAGGCAGATAAAGAACGGGGTCTCTGTGGTGTTTCTTCTATACTGGTATCAGACATGTACAAGAGGAATACCAGACGACATTGTGAGATGCTTTTACCTTACAATCCAGGTAAATGGTTGCAGATCGTACAAGCCTGCTTAACTTAGGCTTGAAGTACTTGACTCAAATACTTAGGCTGTAGAGATGCAGCAATAGAATGAGTTTCATTCACTGAATAGCTTCCCCCCAGATGGAAAAATGCAGAAAAAATTATGGCCTGTGCTATTGTGATCATTGCACCTTAAGTATCATATAATGGCTGTTAAATTTAGTGTTGTCATGACCTTCAGTTACACCTCTGGAAAGACATCCAAACTTGTCAAAGGATGAGAAAGGCAAAGTTGGACCTATACTGAAGCTTCTAATTCATTTGAATAATCAAATTTAAAAAAACCCCACAAAACAAAACAAAAAATATATAAAAGAAAAAAGAAATTGAAAAAAAATTACTATAACTCCTACGTTATTATACTCTTTGAACTGTATTTTATATGCTGTAATTCTGGTGATTT
>JANHGN010023277.1:50304-101665 GCA_024605025.1 Megaceryle maxima | reverse complement strand
TGCTCTGGGTGACCCTGCTGGATGGAGCAGGGGGGTGGCACCAGAGCATCTCCAGAGCTCCCTTCCAACCCCCACCACTCTATGAAAAGAGAAGGCTGCTGCATTTTATTTTCTTTTATTATTATTATTATTATTTAATTTCAAACACTTCCCTTTGAGGAGCTCACAGAACTTCATGTTGATGTTAGCTCTTCAGGCAAGAGTGAGGTTTGCATCAGACCGCAAAATATTTTTTGATCAAAATAAAGAGTAGTATCAAAAAGGGAATAACCCAACACTGGGAGTACTGAAGCCAGATGTTTTCTAGGGCTTTATCCCTGGCCTTTCTCCACCTCAAAAACTGAGACAGATTTTGCAATGCTTGGAGGGTGTTTCAGTGGAGTTGCAACTAAAGGTCTCTTCCAACCACAGTCTCTGTGATTTAGAAGATGTATAGATGTGGAGCTCAGGGACATTGTTTAGTGGTGCCCTGGCAGTGCTGGGGGAACCAGTCAGGCTTGATGATCTTGAAGGTCTCTTCCAACCAAAATAATTTCTATGATTCTGTGGGACTGGTTTCTGCATTGCCCGTACCCGATCCCACTGTGCACATCCCTTCTTAAGTCCCTTCTCCCTCCCCTTTTTTTTTTTTAAGCAGAGCATAAGCCCCAGCCTGGCTGCCCAGAGCTGTTGTGCTGCAAGGTCACAAGTGACACTGTGGTAGCCCTGCAAGGAAGAGAGTAGTGATGGGGGAGGAAGCTCTTCACCAAGAGCCTGCCAGTTGCCTTTATTGTATCCTTTGTTGATGTTTGTTCTGATCTGGAGCCAGCACAGCCAGATCTGCCCATTACAGCTGCGCTTCTTGTTCTGTGGCTGTTTTATCAGCGTGCATCTCTCTGGGCAGATGCTGCACGACACAGTGCACAGCCAGGCTGCCGGCTCATGGCCAACAGAAGGACATGAACCACCCAACCTGACCAAGGCTGTACCATGCTTGCCTCTGCTTCATGGATTTCTAAAGCCCCCACAACTGGTGTTTTCTCAGCAGGTGCCAGGGCTCGTGCACTTTCCCAGCAGCCTGTGGCAGGGCTGACCAAACGTGTTGGCTTGGGATGGGCAGGAACCTCACTGGAGAGGAGCCAACCTCAGCACAAGCAAATGCCTGGGGGATTAGCCCAGCAGGTTTTGCAAGCTCTGCTGATCCCATGGGCCTCTGCTTCACCACCTGCTTGTCCCCAGCTGTTTGTTTTCACCCGAACTCCGTGTCTGAGCTCTCCTGCCATGACTTCTGCCAGAGTTGCCCTGCAGGAGAGTGTGGGAATACTGCACTGGGGGACTGGACCATTTATGAGTAGAAAGCAGTGGTGGGAGGCCAGGAGCAGGGCAGAACTGAATTGTAGCTCTTTCTCTGCTACTGTTAGCATCTGTGAATTGCACATGATGGAGGTGACCAGCTATGGAGCTCTAAAAAAACCCAAGCACAGGGCAATACTTGCAAGGGTGATCCACTGGGCAGGAAAATGCTTGTGTGATCCAGCTGATGAGGGGAAAATTGAGGAGCACTCTGGGAGGAGGAAGAGGAGGACTTGAGTGCTTGTGTGTAAGGCAGCAAGAGGGCTGGTTTACTTCATGATTGGGAACTTTAGGTGACTTGCTCCATGTCTTGGCTTCTCTCTTGATGTTTCCTTCCTTGCCTCTCAGGCTCTCTGTGGGGCAACTCGCTGCCTGTAAACTGCACATTAAGTGTATGTTCATGTGCAAAGCAAAAGGAGAAGGATTAGTTTTTCAAAATGCTGTATAAATATTGACAGAGTGCTCCCAGTATCCCACTTTCCAGTGAAGTGCTGGTTGGGCTCCTCTGTGCTCCCTCTGCACAGCAAGAGCCATGTGGCACGGCGAGGCTGGACATGTCCAGGGTGTTCTATTCCCCTCTGTCACAAAGTTTGGGGTTCCCCACCCTTGTTCAAGGAGCACCCAGGCCCTCACAATGAAAGGATGCAACTGGGAAGGGAAAGCTGTTGGCAGAGTGTGGGCGTCTGCAATTTGGCACTTTTCTTGGTGTTGTGTCCCAACACCCGAGGCCCTGCTTGGTGAAGGGACAGTTTTGGGGCTGTGCAATTAGCAGTGAAGCAGCAGGCTGAGCTCAAGTGCCAGAAGGTGCCTGGGCACTCACTCAGAGCCAGGACTTGCTGCCGAGCGTCTAATTAAGAGTCCAAGGAAATTAACTTGTTTTTAAAAATTGTGTTCAAGGCGTTGGCTGATGCTGCTGGAAAGCCCTTTGGCAATGCCACCAAACAGCTTGGTAGGGATGTGTTTGTGTGCCCTGCCCACCCCCTGCTTGCTTTGCCTGGGGATGTGTGTGTGTGGGCAGCTCAGCTCCAGTTCAGCCTCTGTCATGCTGCCACTTTATGCTGCACTGACCAGGAAACGCCTGTGACATGCGGGAGCTGAGTCCCATGTCTCCCATCATCATCACATGTCTCCAGCAACAGCAGAAAAGCAATTCAAGAGGAGAGAATAAAAGCAAGGTAAGCACAAAACACCCTCTGTGGTGAGGGGCTTGCTGAGACCACTGTGTCCCAGTTGGCTGCCTTCGCATCCCCTTGGATTCACCTGAATCCATCCTCATGGCCTCATGCTGGCCTTCTCCCTGTGGAGACACTTCCTTTCTGTCACCTGCATCCAATGCATCGTGGTGAGATGTCTAACTCTGATCTAGTGGAAGATGTCCCTGCCCATGTCAGAGGGCGTGGAACTAGATGATATTAAGGTCCCCTCCAACCCAACCCATTCTATGATGTCCATTGCCTGTCTTAATTTCTCTCCCCATTGATCTCCCTGCAGCCCCCGTTTATGGTCAGTGAGTTTCCCAGCATTTTGCCGCAACTGGGTTCTTCATCAGACTCACGCAGATGTGCCTCCTGCCATACTTGTTGCAGTCTGAGATGTGGTACACCCTAGAGATACCTGTTTCTCTGCATGCATCTTGGAGTACTGGCTGGTCACCTTTTAAATGTGGGCTCCCACAGCCTCAGGGGAAGCTCCCTGAGACTCCCAAAGCACTTTGCAACCCCTCTCCTGTCCTTTTACAGAAGTGGCTTGAGTCTAGAGGATGACCCAAAAAGAGGAAGGGTCCAGTCCCTCAGGTTTTTGTACTCTTCCAGACCACCCGTGCCAAATGTATCAACATTTGCATCCCCAGCAGCAGCAGGGGCAGGGCAGCAGTGGGGCTGGAGTGGTGGCTGCACGTGATGGCAGCTCAGCCTTGGTGCAGGGGCCAGGTGGTGTGGGGGGGGTGACAAAGGCTTAATGAGGGTTTGAAAGAAACATCTTGTAAACTTTGGAGCAAAGAAGCTGCAGTTTGATTTGAACACATTTGCTTGGCAGGGGCTGCCTGGGCCCCTGCTGCTGCTGCTGCTTTTACTGGTGTTAATTAGGCAGATTTCCATCCTGCCAGTCGCAGGCGCTTCTCTTGGAGGTGGTTCCACCAGCAAGCCCAGACTGGGCTGGCATCCCACTGTGGGTGGTAGAAGGGGTCAGTGTCCCCCCCCGCCAGCCCTGGCTGGAGATGGCTCATGTTCTGGGGGCAGCCCAAGAATCATCTGAGCCTCCTGGAATGGTGATGTGGCCCAAGGCCAGCTCAGGGAGCATGTGTCCTAGGTGGATGCCAGTCTTAGTGCAAAGCACTGGAGATGCTGAGGGAGGATTCTCCCAAACCCCTGGTACCCCTCCCTGGCCTCCGTGATGGGGCAGACATCAACACTTGGCCTTGCATGGAAAACCCTGGGGTTTCAGCAATGATGTGGTGACCCCAGTGTGGGAAACACTTAAACCTTTATGGAATCAGGACTGATCCTGCTCCCACTGGAGTCATCCTGCACGCGTTTTCCCTTCCATTGCAACCATCTGCTTCTTTTGAGGCTTGCTTAAATATTTCCTTTCCCCCACCGTCTCTTCCCTCTGCTCCTCCTCCTGGACAATACCTTGCCATAACTAAACCATCTGCAAAAACACCTCCCTCCTCCCCCCCCCCAAAAGCACTTTGCTTTCCTTTTTATTTATTCTTTGTCTGGCACAGCTTCAATTTGGTGGCGGCTGTTGGGAGACGAGCTGGGGCAGCGAAGGAAGCCTGTGCTGACCTGCCCATGTCACATCTGTGCTGAAGCTGTTGCAGCTGCTTTCCCCGTGTCTCCACACACAGGAGATCGACTTGCTCTGCTTGCTGGTGTGATCCATCTCCTTTGTTTAATGTTTGCTGGGAGACGGGTCCCTCTTAATCTATTATGGTGTCATTAAAAGGGAAAATGTTTGCTCCGTAGGGCCTCAAATGGCCTTTTAAAACTACAGTAAAAATGTAATTACCGGCTCACTGAGGAGTTTAACCCTTTCTTGATGCTAACGTGCACAGCTCTGTTTCCAGGGAAGTGGCAGCGGATCTATAGAGATGGGCCTGATTCAGAAACTGGGTGGGAGTACCACAAATCTGGCTGCTGGGTGGGTGCTCTGACATCTCTCTGCCTGAGAGGGATGTGCTGTTGTTGCGATGGAGCAGATGAGTGTTTCACAGGATGCTTTGGGATCTGCAGGGGAAAATGTTGGTATTTAAGACAATGCTGATCTTCCCCAAAGCTTAGACGTGTCTTGACATCCTGAATTTGGATTGTGCTCCCTTTGAGATGCTCAGGCTTTACAGGCTTCATCCAGCCTGGAAATAGGCCCCACCCCCACTCCAGCCCTGTGTGGAGGGGCTCAGCCCATGTTGGCAGATGGGATTTAGAGACAACCTCCATCCAAGCAGCTCTTGTACCTCACGGGTGCCATGATCTCCTGCCATATGGGGCCTCCTAGAGCTATGTGGATGGATGGAAACAGGCCTGAGGGTGCATCAGCCTTACCCAGCTTGGGGATCCCTGGGGCACTCTTGTCATTGCTGTTGTGCTTCCATTTGTCACCATGGCACCACGTGGACAACAGCAGGGCCAGCTCAGGGGGTGTTTATTCCCATGGGTATGTCAAACGCGTTCTAGAAACGGAGACAGCATGAGGATGTCATCCCAGTAGCTCTTTATTTTCACATCAACTAATGCTCCTTAAAGGCAGATTGCTCTTCTGGGGTGGTTTTCTTGGCTATTTACACTACAAACTCTGCAGAACTCCTCTGTGTGCACCCAGCTGGTGCTACAAAGGGTGCACCATGTCCATGGGGTCCTGCTGTATGTAGAAAGGCTGTCCCCTAGCTTCAGTGCTGAGCGGGCTCAGCTCACCACGACAGTGCTGCTGAAAAAGGGAGAAGAAACCTCCTCAACTGGTAAAAGCCAATTATTTTTATTAGGAGGGGTGGGAAACAACCCTGCAACCCTTTATTCATTCTGCGTGTGTGCTTTAAATCGCAGCCGTTGCATCATCGAGTGGAACTTAATTACCAGGAAGCTGGGATTACTTAGTGCCTCGCACAAAGAGAGGCACTTCACACCGTGCGCTGAATGCGGCCAAGGTGAACGGGTTTCCATTAAAACCAGCATGACCCCAGCTGCCTGCTGCTGCCTGTGGCTGTCTTGGGGAGCAGCCTGGCCAACCAGGGCAACTGGCACCTGGCTTCAATAGCGGCTCTGCAGCCTGGAGAAAGGCTTCGGCCTCTGAGGCTTTGGAAAGGGTTTTAATGTTCCTTGTCAATAAGTTTTTCACTCTTTGTTAAGGCAGTAGGGAAGAGGCTTTTGGTTAAAGTGCTGCCTTAAAAACTCTTGAATGTGAGGAGATGTTTGAAGGTCATGGTGGCCCAGCTATTTGAAGGACTGGAGAGGTCATCTTGCTTGCTTATAAAGTGTCTTGATGACACAGCCCTGGTGAGGAACTTAAACCTTTATGTAAATTTAAATTTCATGGATTTCCTTGAATAATCTTCCCATGGGAGAATTTACTCAGAGGAATAATTTGGCCCCTGGACCCAAATCCCCAACACTGGGTGCGGTGCCTCCATCCTGTTTGTAACCTTGGGTGTCAGTGGTTGGTTAGCACTTGAACCTGGGCTAAATGCTTCCGCTGCTGTTGCTGTGAACCAGCCCAGAGCTGGTTGCATTTTGTGGCTGGGGGAAGTGCTTTGTGTACCAATAGAATTTTGCAGATGACTTTGTCCATCCTTCCCCCTTTCTGCCTTAAAAGTGGAGGGTAAGGGCTGTCTGGGCAGTGTGGGAAACCCATCAGCAGAGACCAGCTGCCCTCCTGATCATGGTCAGGTAGTTGTAAGAGTAGCTGCAGGAACAATCAGAAGGTGCAAGAAATGGGGAAATGCATCCCCCTGTCCCTTGGCTTGGCCCAAACCAGCAAAGGTTGGTACAGAACTGGTGAGGGGGCCGGGGAATTAAGATCCATGTCCAGCTGATAGTTGATGCTTGCTGTTGTGTCCCTTGGACAGTGGGGCTGAGTGTCCTCCTCCCACCCCTTTGGGAGCTGCTTCCTTTAGCTTTTGAAGGGGCAGGACAGGGGTGTAATTCCCTGCTGCTTTCAGCTACAGGGTTTGTGCTACTTCCTTACAGCAAGAGATGTCCCAGGGAAACCTGTCAGCCCTATCTACTCCCGGAGTTTTCTCTGACCCGGGAATGAAGCAGGGGAGAGCATCCTGAACACTCCCCACCCTAAAGCTGCTGTGAGCCTGCCCTATTCCCCTCACTCCCCTTTCCAATACAAGATTGCTTTTCTTCGCTTCAGAGAAGCTGAAAACTTCTCTCTCATTCCCAAGAGAAGACAGGGGAGACAGTTTGGATTTATGCTAAAAAGCCAATTAGCTGTCACTCGGGTTTCAGCAAAGGCAGTGCAGCATCCCTGCCTGGATGAGGCTCCAAAGACAGTTTGGGTGGGTGAGGCATGGTACCAACGTGCCTCAGAAAGGCAGCCTGGCTCCCATCATGGTCTTATGCAGCTTGGCCAGCACCTTCCTGCTGTGGGAATGCTTTGATGTCATGTTGCAGGTACTCAGCATCCCTTCAGCCAGCTCTTGTTCAGTAGGAGAGTGGGAAAACATGTTGGGACATGGAATATATTGTGTGGCAAGTCCTTTCTGGCCCACTTTGCCAAAGCTGTAGGGATTTGTGTGCTGCTGGAAATACCATTCCTCTCACCTCTTCCTCCTGAGAGCCATCCAAGGTTGTTTTCACTCCCTGGCAAGTTACTTGATGTGGTTCTGACAGTGTGTGAGGGTCTGGTTGAGTGAAGCATCCCCTGGTAACATCTACACAGGCACTGTAATCCATCCTGAAGACCCCCCACAATGCCTTGGTGCAGGTTGTGCACATCTAGCCTGATTTAAACTGCAATTACAGAGCTAGAGGTCTGGCTTTCCTGGAGCAATTGGCCAACATCCACTGCCCCGGCAGTGCTGGCTGTGTGGACACAACCAAGCACAAGGTAAGAGCCCTGACTCCACCATGCCACATTAATGCAAAAGTCCTTCCCAAAGCAAAAATTCCCATGCAAAGTATTTCTGCAGTTGGGCTTTGTCCACCACGAACTTGGAGGACAACTGTGCTCAGGCTGGTCTTGAAGACCACCAGTTTGGGGCATGTCCTGGTGTAACCCCAGTTCTGGATCTGGCTTTAGCACACCCCTCTGCTCTCATCCTTGCGAGCTGACAGTAGTTCTAGCTCCACCTATTGTCGCACAGTCAGATGCAGTTGGATTTCATATAAAACTGTAAGCAGATGTTTATGAAACATCTTGTGTGTCTAACGAGGAACACTGCGCAAATCCCTCGTTAGCTCCCGATAACCCAGGGAAGAGGAACACTGCTGGAGAGTGACTACTGACTTTTTGGGAAAGCTTTTGCTCTGAACTGTCCTTTGCAGAGAGTTGTTTTCCAGTCCCACCAGTCGATTCATTCCCCTCCTGGATCCTGTTTGTGTCTGCTCAGCTCTTGCAGGTGGAGTGGTATTTTGATGTATTTTGGGGATAGTGCTCTTAGACGAGCTACAGGCTCCTCCCTGGACCGTAGCTTTCCTTCTACCTAGCCCGGTTCTTGCTAAGCTCCTTCAGAAACCTCTCCCTGCCTTTTACAGTGGGAAGATGTCCCATGTAGAAAACCCCAAAGTCCTGACCCTGCCTGGCCTTGTGGGTTGGGCCCCATGTGGTTTGTGAGAGGCCTGATCCCTGGGGCAGGGCTGGGGATGCGTTTCCCACACCCCATCCTGGGCTCTCATAACCTTCCTGGAGGGCAGATGTGCTACGCAGGCAGACAGCTCTGCCTGTCAGCTACCCAGCATCCCACAAGCGTCTTGCTCCCCACTGAGAGCATTTAATTACCTTTAATTACCCTTGACTTGTTTTTAATTGTTCCCCAACAACACATCCTGATTAGGGAAGGAGAAGCCTGTTTTGTTACAGCTGCAATACCCTGAACTTTTCTCCCCTGAGTTCAGAAGAGATTAATTTTTCATGCAAAATTATGTGGGTCTATCTGACCTGGCCAGTGGTTGCTGGGAGCATCTCTTCAGTCCAGTCACAGTCTCAGCAGGCTGGTGGATGTTATTCCAGTTTATGGGCAAAAACAGACTGGGAGAAGATGGAGATGGGCTATCTGATATGATACACCAGGCTGGGGACAGCACTGGGACTAGAACAGGATCTCTCCTGATGGAACTTCTTAGTTCCATCCTGCCCAGACCCGCTTGGGTCCTCAGTCCAGGTCCTTCTGCCCTGCCAGGCATTCTTCTCTACAGCCATAGTTTTTCTCATTTCTCTTCATACCTTGACATAATGGGATGAAAATAAGCTGCATCAAATTTCAGCTGCCAGGAAGGAGTAAAAAAAAAAAAAAAAAAAAGAAAAAATAATGGCAGAGTCTGTTAGACCATGGAATCATCTTCCAGGGGAAATGGTGGGAGCTTTGCTTCTTCAGTTGTTTATGTCTGGGCTTGGTAGAAACCCTGGGAAGGAGAAATACTGGGAGAAATGCTGTAAATAAGAGAGCATCATGGGGCTAAGGGGCCTCTTGTGCTAGAAGATGTCTGACCTTGGCTTGCTTCTTGTCTATCCCAAGATGTAAGGACACGCTTATGAGTGGGAAATCCACTTCTAACGCAGGTCTGTTCTGTAACTAGAAGATAAGATTTCTTACGAGCTCAGGTGGCCCAGTGTTAAAGAAAAGCGAGCTGATTGGGTCTGTCAGCTTGCAGCTGAGTTAACTAGGCTTGGGAGTGTTCAGCCTTTATTTTTATTGAAAATCGACAGTTAGAAATTGAAGCCCATTTTCAGTTGCTGACATTTATTGCTGATGTAATGTATAGTGGCTCTCTCTCCCCTCACCCTGTCTCCCCTTGCCCCTTCTCACCATGCAGACATGGTGTTTGCATCATTCTCTACAGAGCCTGGCCTTTGGGTGGCAGAGGTGGCTTTAGCAGAGTCTGGAGGAGCATTGGTGGGGTACAGGACACATCACACCCCCTCCTAAATTTCCCCTGGGGTGTTTTTTCCTGAATGTCCCTGCCTGTGATGTGACCAGTGAGACCAATCTGAGGACACAGCTCATAGAGAGGCTGAGCATTGCTGCCTTTGCTCTCCTTTCTCAGCAGGCTGCCTTCTCTTTGAAGGAGCATGGTGGTATGTGGATGAATGTCCTTTGGCTCACATGGGTGGCTCTCTATAGTCACCAAATTTTGCATCACCTGGCAAGAAAACTCTTCAGCATGCTGGCATGCTCCCATCTCTTGGTGCTTTGTGGCAGGAATCTTAGGGCTGGGTCCATGGGAGGTGTCAGGCACCCAGGCTGGTGAGATGTTCTGCAGAGCCAGGGAGCTACATCTCCTTAGGACACTGCTCTCCACAGTGTAGGTATATTCAGAATGACCCAGACTCCTCTCTGTGCATATGTGGACACAACATGCTGCTCTGACACCAGGTGCTACACTTCTACTCTTTTTTTTTTTTTTTTTTTTCTCCATGAAAGTTTGGTGGCTCTGAGCCTATTGCTAGCAAGAGCAAATGGCTTCCCAGGCTTTGGGTCCCAGCCACACTGGGTGCTTGGACTGTGACTGTTTGCTGAAGGTGGATGTTGACATCTGGTATATGAAAAGGGCCAGAAGCAGGCTATCTTTGGGCTTACCACTTCTCCTGGAGGAACATTTTGCATGTAAAGGAGCTTCTTGCTCATCTATTCTCAGGTGGTCACAAGCATGAAAGTGGGGTCTGTGCAGGGAGTGGGTGGTCTCCTCACTGAGACTGGGAGCATAGTTCAAGCAGGCAGGAGGGATCCTCCAAGGGATGGAGGTGTCTGTGGCCTTTTTTCAGAAAGGCAAAGTCCACTCCTTTGGTCTACAGATGCACAGTCAAGAGTGGGAAGAGGATACTCGTTCACAGGGCAGGAAAGTGCTTGTGGCCCAGGCAAGCTCCCTGGTTTCAGCTCTTCTTTCTGTCTATGTGGAGTGTGATCCAGACCCAGCTGCACACAGCTTCAGAGCAGGCTGACACATTTCACCATGGTTAACCCCCCTCCCGTGCTCATAATCCTGTTAGTTTCCCAGATTTAGCGTTTTGCATCTGGGTGTTTATCAGGATTTAATGGCTATTGACTCGTTAATATTTAAACATCAGCGTGTGTTGCTGTTTCAGCAGTTTGTTCTCCGGAGTGGAGGTGCCCCGGGACTTGCTGCTTTTTGGATTCCAGGACATTCAAATACCAGGGTGGTTCCCAAGACATCCAAGCAGCCCAGCATAGGGATCTGTGGAGAGCTGCTGGGTTTCATTCTGCCTCTAATCCTCAGGCGAGGGATGGATGTGGGGGTGCCTAGGCTCATTCTGCCCTATGAGCACCTCCACAGCTGTCCTTGGGCTGCCCTTAGCCCAGGACATGGCGTTTGGAAGAAGCTCTCTTTCAATCTCTGTGTTTCCTATTGTTGTCCCTCTCTCCTGCAGATGCATCTCCTTGGTGCTGCTGTTGCTGGGCTGTGGAGAAAAGTATTTCAGGCTTCAGTGCCTGTTGAGCTGGGATGTGTCAGAGATGAGAAGGCAGGAAGAAATCCCTCCTTGCAAGATTACACTGCTTCCTCACCAGGAAAGTTCAGAGCAAAGCCAGTGCTGGGTGTTTATTGGAGGTGCTGGTCTCTCCTCTCCTGCACCTCCATCTCCATCTGTGCAGGCTCGTGTGCTGTTGCTCCCAGTTCACACCAGTGCTAAGCCTGTGCTCAGACCTAATGCACTTCCAACATCGATCCTGAACACAAAGCTTTTTAAACTCCCAGCCATGCCCATGCTGACACGTGAGAGTCCCTGGCAGCCCAAGCCTGGCCAGTGTGGGGGCAGGGGGCAGGTATTCAGCGAAAGCAGCATGAAATCCACTTACAGGAAGGGGGATTAGTGGTAATAGCACCTGAAATCGATAGAAACACCAACAGATCCATTTTTAACAAGCTGCCTAGAGAAGGTGAACGCAACAGCCAGAGATTAATAGAGCAGGTAAGTGTGCTCTTCAGAGAGGTGACAGTGGAAGGTATGTTAACCAAAGGACAATTTGAGCAGGGGACAGAGCTTCCCAGCTGAGAAAAGGTGGAGAAGCACGGGTCAGCAAACTTTCTGGAGAAACTCAAGGCTTAGGGTTGGGAAAACTCCATCAATATTCTTAGGGCAAAGTTTGTGAGCACTTGAGCTATGAGGAACAGCTAAATTTTTTTACAATTTAAAGGTGATGGAATTCTGAGAGTACATCTTACACCAGGGGTGAGCAACGTGGCTTTGTCCAGCTTGCAAGGCATGGAGCAGGTGGATGCTGAGATGTGTGCTGATGCCTGTCCAGCAAGAACATCTCAGTTCTGATGTGTTGGTGTCCCCAGGGCAGGCAGCCTTGTCCCTAGATTTTAGGGTGTTCTGGAGCTACATCATTGCATCCAAACTCATGCTCTTCAGAGTGAAGGACATCAGTGTGTAGGAGACGATGTAGAAGGGAGCAGAACATGAAGACAAAAGACAGGAGGCACAAACCTCTCTGAAGAAGTGGTTTTTGATTGGTGTGGTTTCAAGACAGCGAGAAAATTCTGCTGTCAGCTCCATGCCCTCAGGAACCCTCAGTTACCTCTGTGGTTTTCATGTGTTGGTGTCATCAGGCTTGTAGGAGAGAGAGAGCTGATTTGATCAAGAGGCAGTTCATCTCTTAGCCTCCTCTTGGCAAGCTCTGAACAAATCAGGAGCTCAAATCAGGTTTATCTGGCAGTGTGAACACAGAAAGTGTTCTCCATCATTGGAGACTCCATTTGGTCTTTTAGCCTTTCCTCCTCTTTCCCCAATTTCTTTTCCTTTCTTAATGCTGATTGTCTAACTTTTCTTGGGACTGGTATTCAACATGTCACTTAACCCCACCAAGGGAGAGTCAATTTTCCTTCCAACTCCATTAAAAAGCTTGTAATAAAACTTGAAAAGGCTGGACGATTGAGCTAGTTAGTAGCATTAAATTAATTAGATATGGGAAGATGAGTCTAGAGGGTTTCTTAATGCAGTTTACTTTTATGGATTATTATTGCTGGTCTCTTCTCATTGATCAAAAGAGGTGTCCTTCAACGTGTGCTCCAGAGGGACTGACACACCGGGTAACGCACTGCACTGAACTGGGATGCTCGTGACGGGTGGAGTTTTCTGGAGCTGCAGGAAGGAGCAGAGCTAGTGGATCTCTGCATGTTAAACAATTGCATTACATTTTCTGTTGTGTCTGAAGATGGTGAGTGATTAAAATTAAATTCCTGGTACTGGAAACCAAAATAGAGACATTTGTAGGTGTGAGAAGATGAGGCTCAGGAGAAAGCGAGACAGCAAAAGAAAGGAAGTAACAAATCCTAGCATCTCAGATGGCCCCTAAACTCATGAGTAAGATGATAATATGCCCTGGAAAGCTACCAGAAATGAATTAAGCAAAAGACTAGCACAAAAGACAAGTCTTCAAGTGAGCTTTGCCAGATCTTTGCTCAGCTGAGAGGGGCATCCAGCAGAGCTGCCAACGCTACAGCCGTTTACACAGGGCGTGGGTGGATGCGTCCCGCTGACATCTGCTGCGCAGGCCGGTGGCTCTGGTGGCTGCTTGAGCAACAGCCAGTCTTACTGGGGAAAAAGCCAAGGTGCTGCCTTGCACATAATCAGAAATCTGTGGACGTGGATAATAGGGGCAAAAATTGCTTTTGGCCAGGTTCTGCTGCTCTGATGTTGAGGTGCCCCAGCAGCTCTACAGGCTGATTCCAGTTCATGCACCACAGGATTCTGATTCCTCTGCCCAGCACCTTCCTGACATCTTTCCTCGAGCTGTGAAGGTGATGGAGCCTGGCCCAGGCTGCCCAGAGAGGCTGTGGAGTCTCCTTCTCTGGAGACTTTCAAGCCCCACCTGGATCTGTTCCTGTGTGGGCTGCCCTGGGTGACCCTGCTCTGGCAGGGGGGTTGGACTCGATGATCTCCAGAGCTCCCTTCCAACCCTTATGGTTCCATGATCCATGTACTGCTCCCAAAGGCCTGTTATGGGAATAGCAATCGACAGACATAAGGGAGAGCAGCCACGTCCTGGTGCGGCCGTGGCCAAGGCAGGTAGGCACGAACTAGGACACCTCTCCCTTCCTGAACAGAGGCAAAGCCTTTTGTTCTGCGCCATTGTTACCGGAGATCAGAGAAGCTGGGAGACAGGCTCTTGTGCTGGCTCCTGCTCTCAGAATAATTCTTGTTCTGTCTCTTTCATCACACAGGATCACAACCCGCTATGGTCTCATTCCATCCTCCTGTGCGAGAGCACAGGATGCTAAAGGGGCTCCTCCCACCCGCAAGCATTTTGCGGGTTGATACCCCAGGTGTATCTGCCCAGGGAGGCACAGTCTCCAGCACACATAACCTTTAGCAGCCTCTGTATAAAACCTTTCCCTCTGTTTTGTTGACTCAATGCAGTCAAGGGATGGATTCAGACCTCTGGAGGAGTCGTGCTGGGCCCAGCAGAAATATTACTGTGCTGTAAAAAACTGGGAGGCCTTTCTCAGCAGCCATGATGTCATGGCCAAGGGAGGACAAACATCTCATAAATAGTTCCTCTAGGTCAAGACAGATCCATGTTCAGAGCTCTTGACATTCCTTGATTTTTGCTCTATTACTGAGATTTCAGGCTTTCTTGTTCAGCAGCTTTAACCAAATTTGCTCAGAAAATCAGAAAATTGGTATGCATATATCCAACCCACTTCTCTTGTCAATTCTTATTTCGTGCCAGAGATCAGAGGGGTATTCAGATAAGATCATGTGGTAATTATCCTATGAGACACCTGGGTCCCAAATGCAACCTCTAAAGGAACTTTTTTTTGTCATGGGAGGTTGGAGGTGGACGCTACTGCATGAGGAGCGGAGTGGACAATTGGGAAAGGAATAGCAGAGGGAGGAGCCAGGGTCACATTGATGTAAGCTGCCTGAGCCAGAGGAGATGCCACACGTTGCAAACCATCTGCCCATTTTGTCCAGGTAGGCTGTAAAACTGGTGAGTGCTTGTTTTAGGAGTGAGTGTCAAGGTACCATAGATTTCTGAATAAATAACTTCTGATAGTCAATGGCTCTAGGGCACAATGTTTAGATGTTGTCTGATCCCGTTTGGGGGTTTGCCACCAATCTGGACTCCAAAACTGGGAACAAAGTCTTCCAATCATGCAACCACTTTGTGCACATGACATGGGAGCTCCCCCGGCTCCTGCTCAAACCTTTTTGGGGTAACCTGACAGAGGAGGGAGGAACAATTTTCTACAAAGGAATCTCATCAGCTTTATTATTTTATATTCAGAGAACTTGAGAATTACAAAGGCCTAAAGACAGCAGGAGCCCTGAGCTTGCCCCTCCCCTCTGATGTCCCTGGTTTCTGGCAGTTTGGCAGGCAGAGGAGGTCGGTGCATTAGGACATTGCTGTCCCTGAAGCAGCAACTGCCTGCGTCAGACTTCTGGAGGAGTTTTGTATGGCTGGAACTTCAGGGACATACAGCTTCTGCTCACAGGACTCGATGCAACCACAGGTGTCTTTGGGGCAACAAAACCTTGTTCAAACTTCTTTTGCTTCTTTGGGGTGATGCCATGTAGGGCAACCTCAAGAAGCCCCATTTGCCCCCCACATGTGCCCGCTGGCCAGATGCACTGTGCAGGGACTGGGACTGACTTCTCTCTTGGCTGCTACTGAGAGTGCCTGGAAAGGCAATTGCCACTCTGGAGCAGAGGAAAATGGAGAAATAATCTGAAATATCCTTGTGCCACATATGCTTTCCTTTGAGGAGGAGGAGGCAATAATGCTGCATCCCCAAATGAAATATTGAATTTTAAGGGAGATGCAAACAAGTACAAATGAAAAATGTCTCTGATCATAAAGAAAGCATTTGCTAAAATTAAAATGGAATGCATTGCTGCCCGGGCTGGAGACAGAAATGTCAGCAGAGCAATGAACGGGGAGGCTGCCTACTTAGCTGACCAGATACATTTATTGTTTTCTTTCCATTAATGCCAGTGGCAGTATTAGAGAAAAAAAAATCAAATTGCCTGACAACACTTTAGAAGTGGATTAAGTCCAGTCCTTGTAAAGGTCTCCTTAGGTCCATTCTCAGCAGGAATGGAGACTTGAAGGGACTTGCATCCAGAGGAACAGGGGTGGGGAAAGAGGAATTAATTTTGCTGAGCAGAAATAATATAGATAATGTCGTAATAATCATTAAAAGGACAAGTGAAATTGGTCTGGTCCTTGAAGCAATCAATATGGCCCATTATCCAGTTGAATTGGCATTTGATGGGAATGGCTCGTTATTGTATTGGATGTGTCTGTGTTTCACATCATCGACTAATTCAGAGCCAGAGGTGTATTAATATTGGGCCATGTGCATTGGCAGGGCGTTTGTGAAAGGTTTGGGTTTAAGGAAGTGTTTATGTGGCTGATCCAAACGCACGTGAGCATCCTGCAGGACTCAGTGGAGTGCCTCTGTCTGCACCAGCAGAGCCTGACCAACCCGACCTCATCCAGAGCCTATTGAAGTTAATGAAAAGCATCCAATGACTCTAATGGGCTTTGGTCCAGAGCTGATGGGTAGACAAACATACTGCTTGGTGATATAAGCACCATCTGTAGGTATGTGAATGCTTGATGTGCTGTCATTGGCTCGGGCAGATGCTCTTGTGAAAGTTCGGGCCTGGCCAGATTGCAAAAAACTTGTTCTGGGGGAATCACCAGCCTTGTTTTACACCACCATGGGGCTCAGCTAGTGGGGAAGGCTCTGAAAATGTGGTGTTTCCTGCACGGATCGTTAGGGCACCTGTCCTGCAGGTCTCCATCATGTTGTATCTGAGTTTGGACAAGGGGCACCATCAGACGTGTTTTTGTTAAAGCTCCACAATGGATTTCTAGGTTGCAGCATCTGAGGCTGGGGCTGTAAGCCCTGGAACAGCCACATCCCATGGGGTTTACCTGAATAAGGACTTGTATCCTTTTGCAGAATCATGTCCTCTCTCTTCCAATGGGCTACCCCAGCCAGAGCTGCAGAAGGACTTGGGGACAACAGAAATAGGTGCAGAAACATCTGGCCTTGCTGGTAAAAGCTGCTCCCTGGTGCAAACACCCCACCTCTTGGTGCAAGTCCCCCATCTGTAGGATGCAGTAACTGCTGTCCTGCCTCACCGTGGTGGAGAGCTGGGATTTGCGAAGCACTGAGGGAGCTCAGCCCCAGCAGTGATCACAGCTGACATTGCCACTTTGTTTAGAGGCACCAGGCTTTCCTTAAACTTCAGATCTGGACTTCACGTGCCATCTCATTTGGAGGTAGGCTGTGGATTGCATTTTGCTACAGTCAGATGCGTTGTTGCAAATGTATTTGCAGGAAACTGTCAGCTCCTGCTACCCTTTCTGCTGCTTGGGTGGAGTGTCCTGCCCTGGCATGGCTGGGGGTCAGTGGGTTTGTGGTGAAGTGCTGGAGGACTTAGTCCTGGTGTGGATGGAGGAGTGCTCGTGAGATTGGGCACAGCAGCAAAGTTTGCAGCACAGCCTGTAGGACTTTTCTTAGCCTCTCAAGGAGATGGGTTTGTAGTAGAGCCCTGACCATTGCCACAGCATGGCACTCTTCTGTTGGTCATGAGACAGTTAATTTCCATTTTTTCTCCAAGCAGGAGAAAGCACAGAGGTAAAAAAAATCCTAGTGATTTCAGTCAATTAAACTAAAGCCTACTGGGTCTGTTGCTTTTGGATGTATTTTTTTTTTATTATTTATTTTATTTTATATTTTTGTAAATGAGTCTTCCAGGGTCTTCAAGCACTTACCATGGGGAGTGACAATCACAATCCACTGCCTCGCCTCTCCCCATGCTGCCTCTCCACAGGAGCTCAAGAAATCTTAACATCCCATCAAAAGCTAATTACATTCTGACACACCAATTGGAGACATCGAGAGATGGGGGGAGAGAGAGCAGCTTACATAATGGTTTTAAAATTACATGGAGCATGCTGAATATTTGGTGCTATGAAGTGCCAATAGTTCAGAGCAGCAGAGGGAGAAGGGTAATGGGAAGGAGTTATAATGGGATTTGTACTTGAAACCCACTCCAGGTTGTAGGTGCAAGACCTGATCCTGCACCTTGTCTTCACTTTCAAATACTGCAGCTTTTTTTCAAGAGGAAGCTGCCCCCAGCTCCCCCCTCTTGGGTCTCTTTCTACCCATGGGATCAATGCGTCATGAGAGTAAAGGGAGCAGTTGTTGTCTCCTTATCCTTTAGGAACCCTGTCCAGGTCCCAGTAAACAAAGAGAACCCATGTCCTCTCTGCAACCCCAGGGGAGAGAGGGGAGAGCTGTGGGCAAGGTGAGAGGAGGAATCTGACAGTCACTGGGCAGAAGGATCCATCCAGGGCTGTTTGATGCAAAGCTTCAAATGGATAAGGCCTGGGAGAGTCCTTCTGTGAAGTGCTTCTATGTGGTCATCCTCTTTGTGTGTCCTTCCCAAGGCATTTGCTGTTGGCCACTCTGGAGGGCAGGATACTGGCTGAGATGCAATGGGTGCACCTGAGCCTGGAGCTGGAGGCTGTGGCAATGAGATGGAAGAAGACTGAATTGCTTTGGATTCTTCTGTCCAGCTACTGGGCTGCAACACTATGACCCCAGTCTCTTTCAGCCCTAAGACCCTCTGAGAGGTGACAGACTCCCACCAGCTAGAGACTTTGCACATCAACAGCTCCCTAGAGCCCCTGGGAAAGTGAGAGCTACCAGGCAAGCCTCCGAAAGAATTATTCATCTCCTTGTCCTCAAACTATCAGAGAATCCTCACTTTTGGCTCTTGAGGACATGCTGTGTGGCCACGGCCACCCATCGTGCCCAGGTGCATGACCCAGCAGAGAGGGCTGCGTGGCTGCAGCGGTCACCCCACCTCATCCCAGAGAAGGTGCTGGTCTGTGAATCAATTGCCCAGCTGCCCTAGAGCCAGTGTAATTCTTCGTTAATGTTATTGCCTGGGCTCAGGAGCATGGCAGGAGGGCTGCAGCTGACCAGGCAGCAAATTAACTGCAATTTCATTACCTAATAATTTATATATGCTGCCTATGTATTTTGGCAAGACACCTTCATTAATAGAAGATGCCCTCTGCCCGCTGACTATTTACACTACTGGTTTCCCAGGGACCCCACATGATGCTTCCTTTTTTAGTGACCTTCATCACAGAGAGAAAAATGCTCCTCGTTTCCCTTGATTTTTATAATGAATTTTGTTCCCTTCTGCTTTGAAAGGATTTATTCCTCTGGACTGAAAACACTTCAGGCTTCCATTTCCCTCAGTAAATCAGGATTCACTCTCATCATGTGACTCATGTTACAAAAAATGCTGGGCAGCTCAAGGAAGGTGCTGGTGTGGCCCTGTCTCTTGTGTTTGATGGCCCCAGACTGGAGGACAAGACCATGGTGTTGGTGGGTAAGTGCTGGCACCAGCAGCATCCAGTTGAGTATCTCCATTTCCTAGCACTCGAGGGTTGCAGTGAAAGCCTTTCCTGGAGGGGTAAGAGTGCTCCAGAGCACCACAGCTCAGTGGTGCCAGCTGGCACAGGACATGGTAATGAGGGCTGGAGAGCCAGAGGAGCTGCAGGCTGAGTCTCTTCTCGAGCATGCCCTCAAGGAATGAGGTGTCTCTGGCTCATGGTCTCTGCTTGAGAGGATGGTGGGGGCAGCTGGGTCTGGGAAGGTTATAATTCTGTGATTGCCCAGGTCCTTTCTGATCTTCCTTGATGTTTTAGCCCCTTTGAAGGACACAATATCATACAGAGCTTCCATCCAAAGATGCTGTGGTGACTGACTGTGCTACCTGGGCACTGCCTGTGCCAGCATCGCTACCTCAGCCCAGGGTTTGGGGTAAAGCCCAGATGGAGCTACTCTGTCCCATGCCCCAGGGGTGCCCAGCTCTGGTGCCTGGCTGGTATTTGTTGGGTAAATAACACGTACACTATGTCTCAGCCTGGCCTTTTGGAGTGTTATGAACTGTACCTGTTAAAGGAAGATAGGGACTTTGGCTTGGGTCAGTAATAATTAGGATCTAATTCACTTGTCTCAGGTGTTGGATGGGTGGGTGGCTCTGTTCTAGTGCACTCTGTGCTCCTACAGCACCCATCACTTCTTTTTATTTAACACCAGCAAAAGAAGAGTATTAAACCAAAGCCAAACCCCATCAATGCCTGAAGAAGAGAAGGCTCTGGGGAGACCTTGTAGCAGCCTCCAGTACCTGAAGGGGACCTACAGGAAAGCTGGGGAGGGAGTTTTGGTGACAGGACAAGGGGCGATGGTTTTAAACTACAGCAGGGTAGATTTAGATTGGACATCAGGAAGTTCTTCACTCTGAAGGTGGTGAGACACTGGAACGGGTTGTCCAGAAAAGTTGTGGATGCCTTATCCCTGGAAGTATTTAGGACCAGACTGGATGAGGCTGTGAGCAACCTGCTCTAGTGGGAGGTGCCCCTGCCCATGGCAGGGGGGTTGGAACTGGATGATCTTTAAAGTCTCTTTCAACTCAAGCCATTCTATGATAAACCTGCAGCTTCCTCAAGCAGCAAGAGAACCCTCTGAGGTCTCTGAAAGGGCCCTTATGAGCATCTGGCTGCCTCAGGTCCCAGCCTGGGTCCCCTCAGATAAAGCCCTTTCTGCCCCCACCATTCCCAGCCACACAGTGGGAGCTGGTAGGTGCTTCCCAGGCACAGGGCAGGAGTTTGTTTGGTCCTGGTCTCACAGGATGCTTGTCTGCATCCTCCTCTCTTCCCTTGTAGATAGAGGGACACCTGCAGAGTGGATGAGAGGACAAATGCTGACTTTCTAATCTCAAACATGGTGAGACAGACTGAAAAGGGGCTAAAGGATAGAAGAGCATACAGGGTAGAGGATGGATGAGTTGGTTGGGTTTGATGGTGGGAGCAATGGCTAGTGATGGATGGATGGATAGATGGATGGGGAGGAGTGAATGGTGGTACAGGACACTGGGCTTCATCCTGGGCATTGATTCCTCCATAATCCCTGATCTGGGTGCCTGTACGGCCCAGGGATTTTAATGCTGGGGAGCTGCTGTGGGAGCTGGCTGGTCCTGTTCACTGGTGGGTGCTTGCTGCTCATGCTGCCCCATGGACCCTGCCTGTGATCCAGCAGCCTGGGTGCCAAATGGCAGCTTCATCTACTGACAGTGATCCCAGAAGCGTGTGGCACTTTATCCTGGGCTCTAGGCACACGCTGTACTCATTTACATTCTCCAGCTAATTAAAAGAACCGGGGTTTCTTTGTAGTGTGTAAAGCCCTGGAACAGCTCCAGGGCCCCCAGTCACGATCCATGAGCCTGGGCTTGGACACAGTGCCAATGCAGGGTGGTTATGGACAGGGACAAAAGGACTCTGGAAGAGCAGAGCTCAGTTGGAGCCTGCAGCAGAACACAGACCCTGCCAACAGCCACCCTGCTCTGCCTCCGAGCAGGATTCATTCATCTGGCTGTGGCAGAGGCTCTCCCTACCTGTCTCCTCTCTCCCTGCCTCTATGTGTCTTGAATATTGATGGAGACCATCTCTCCCTGCTGCAGGGTGCCTGGAGCTGGCTGACACCAGGAGGACTTGCAAACACATTGTGCAAAGCCAAAAGGTGTGCGAGTATCTCCTGCCCTGAGCTGGGAAGATTTGTCCTCTGGGCCTGGTGGAGAGGATGAGAGATGTCTTATTTCCTGCTTTCCCATAATAAATAGGCTGTATCATAGCACACATCAGACCTATGGCTCTGGTGGGGCTGTTGTCCACAGATAGTGTTGGCGCTGGATGCTCAGAGTTGAGGGAGGGAGGGAGGGAGGAGCTGTGCTCCTGGGGGCTGATCCCAGTTTGGTTCCCAGTGTCACTGTGAGCATCAGTTTAGGGTCTGTCTGCATCGTGGACTTCAACCTTGTGTTGAGATAGTAGCTTTTGACAGCAGCATGACCATGCTGGCATGGTGCTGTGGCTGGGTAAAGGAGCCCTGTGTCTCTAATGACCCTGCAGCACCCTGCCAGTGATGGTGGTGGCTTCTCTTTCTGGCTTTAGCCCTGGTGACCACACAAAGCAGCACAGGGTGGGTACTGCTGATTTGGAAGGGTTCGGTGTCAAGAGGGGTTTATCTTTGTGCCTAAGCTTTCCTACCTGTCCCTGAGCTTCTCACCATCATGTAACTTGCCCCAAAAGAGGAAACTGAGACATCAGTTCCTATCCATTATTTCTACTGGGAAAAACCCCAACATCAGAATCCCCCCCAAACAAACATAAACCCCTCCAACTAAGGGCTAATCACCTCTGCATCAGACAGCTACATTTTTCCAGGCAGCAGTTTGATCCCAGATGATGCCCCAGCTCTGCTGTGCTCCAGGTGCTATCTGGGGGTGATCTGTGCTAATGAGAGAAGAGCAGAATGCTGTTTTCTGGGACTAAATATGGTCGCTCAGGTTGCATTTATTTTTCTGTATTTGAGGTTTTTATTTCTTTGGCTTATGCATAAAGGAGGAGAAAGTGTTTGATAGTCAGTGATGTGGCTGGGGGGGCTTGAAGTGTGTTGGGATTTTCCAAGATGCCGGGATGGGAAGGTAGTTGGCAGGAAAAGCTGCTGTGTACCAGAAATGAGTCATTCTGAAGCTCAGGGATGCACCTCATAAAGAGGCTGAGACTGAAACTAGAAACCCATGGATGTGTCCTGATTCGTTGTTAAAATACAGGAGGGTCAGGTTTATGTGTCAGCTGCTGGAGCTGGAGTCAGAGCATCCCTTGTGGGATGCTGGCTCTCGGTGTGGAAGTGTATGAGGAACTCTTGCATCTAATGGGACCAGGTTACTAAGTGCTAGTAACGTTCATGTAGCCTCTCAGCAAGGCAGTGGAGGGGGTGGAAGTGATACACCAAAGGAGGAAAGCATCTGCAGATTTCAGCTCTTTCCAGCTTGCTCGGGCAGTTATCTGAGGCACTGCAGAAGTAAATCTTGCTGGCCTTCAACTGTGGTTCCTTGGTGTGAAATTCTTCTCTCTGTGGTGGGAAAACTTTTAATCAGTGAAGTTTTAGCAGCAAGGAAAGGCCCAAGTTTTTGCAGAAATCAGGTTTGCGTTTATGTCACTCGTTGGGAAATTTTGTCAAGTCTGTAGACAGACAGGTTGAGGTTGGTGACAGGAATTAACCTAACTCCAAATGCAGGGACATGACGTGGGGAAAGCAGAGGCCGAATCCAAGACATGACCAAAGAAGTTAATATTGTACCTAAGGCAGAACTGGAAATGGGGATACAACATCAGCATTTTTTCACTTACCTAAAACATTCCAAAGAACAGAGCTGGAATTCTGAACAATTCTAGCTGTTGGTTTTTTTTATGGTAGTGACAGGCTGGCCTGCCCAACATGGACTGATTTTTATGAGGAGATGGAGGGAGAGAATTGCTTGTGGCTCTTCCCTTCAAGTTAGGTGTTGCAAATCACTGACAGTCAGCACAGAAAGTTTTCCAGCAGAATTGATGATGATGTGAGGCTCAGAACTGGAACCCTACTGGTGATTTGGAGAGAGCTGGAAATTGCTTATGATCTCTTGGTGTCAGGTGTCTCATTTATAATAAATAAATATGGAAAATACAACCTAGATGGTTGCTGTCAGATACTGGGAGTCATCAGCTAGAGAGCTCCCTCAGAATCTGGTATTTTAGGTCAGCTGGCTTTAACTTATTGGAAACCGCAGGCAGATAAATGTCAAGGACTTTCTGAGTCAGAGCTGCGCTTTACTGAAGACATCCAGTTGTTCATATGGGATTTGAGTCAGTCTGTAAATGAATAAATGAAGTGCAGAACCAAGCAAAAGCCACTTTCAAAATTTCCCCTGAAATTAAAGAGTAAACCTGCGGTTGTTTTCTCTCACTTCTCACCAATATCAAAGGCAGCAAGCTGCTCTGGTGAGCCTGACGGTGGGTTCGGGGATCCCGTGTGGCGCTGCGTGGAGTGTTCCTGGAAAGGGTAGGGCTCGTTTGCTGCAGCTGAAATGGAAATGTTGAAATCCTGCTTTGTTCCCCTTGGTCCTGCAGGGCTGGAGATGAAACACGCTGGCAGAAGTGCTGCCGGACGTGCCAACGTGATCTGTCATTGCATCGCAGCAATTTCAACCCCTGTTAACTCATAAACAGAAGTGTTCGCACTGGAAAACCTGGTTTGCAGAACTGCACTTGTCTAATGGAAGAGAAAAAGGGACCGTCCAGCCTCTCTGCTCTGCCATGGCTAAATAACTGTGGCTCAAAATCTAGAGGCCAAATCCTCATGATGAAAGGCTTGAGGACGGCCCGTTGCCTCTGAACCAAAGCTCCTGCTGGCACTAATTCCGCTGACGTCAGCGCCGACGTCCCCAGCAGAGAATTTACTCCCCAGAATTATTCCAAGCAATTGTTTACTGAATAATTCTGGATAATGAAAATGCAGAGGGGAGGAATTGGAAAGTTGTTCGCTGTCAATTCACAAAAGAGGAGAAATAGAGGAATTTATCATGTCAATGGTTTGCCTATGAATTATTCACTCACTGCACAAACAAAACTAAAAATCCCCCCCTGCCCCCAAACCTCCACCCTACCCAAGATGAGGTTTGCTGGCTTTGTTGTAATGTGTTTTTGATGTGCTGGTTACCGGTAATGACCCCACCAGCTCCCGCGTGCTGAATTACACATCGTGCACATGGCACTTGAGTCCTGCTGCTGGAGGGGAGGTCGTCCCCGAAGCCGTGAGGGGAAGTAAAACAGCAGTGCTCGATCCAGGAATGATGCCAGAGAAGCTATAAACAAGTGGAAAGGCTATTAACAGCATATAACCTGATGCTGTTATACCACTAATGGGAGGAGACTATGCATCAGCAAGGGACATTAGAGCAATGTTTTACTGTCTCCATGCCCCTAAGCATCCATTTGGCAGCAGGAAGGGAAATACCATTGAAAAGGGGTTGACCGAGGGAGGTAGAAGAAATGTGCCGTCGTGGAAGATAGAAGGCGAAGGAAGGTGGGATGGGGAAGGATGAATGTCTTTTTTTCGTCTGCTGTCTCTGTGGTGGGTGTGCTCCAACAGAAAACCTTCATCCGGGGCTGGGCAGAGGTGAGCTGAGCCCATGGACCAGTGTCTTTGAGGAGGCACCAACCCTGAGGCACACCAGTGCTGAATCTGCAGTTAACCGCATCTATCTGATCTTGCTTGGAGATGGGTGAGCTGAGAGCCTGGAGCACTTTGGCTCCCAAAGTGGGGCTGGGAAAGTAATCTAGGGAGTGGATAAATGGTCAGGAGGAGCATGTTTTTGTTTTCCTTATGCTACTATTTAAATTTGCATTGATTTAGCTGAAGATGCTATTTAATAACCCATTTAAGCTACTCTAGGAACAAATGTCCACACAAGGGCTTTCAGGTGTTCACTGAATCAGCTTGAAACCTGAAGATGAAAGTGACATAATTTACTGGAAGAGGCAGCATCTTACTCTCATTTTTGTAACATAATAGTGCTAAAATGGAGCCAATTTTTTAAGAATCTAAGCTTCTGATTCTAAGCTGAGTTTTCACTGAAGACAGACACACAATTTAGACTAAGAAATGAGAATAGGGGAAAAGAAACCAGCACAAAAGCAAGTTATCATCTATCACCTGCATTACATTTTTAGTCTCACACCTGCCTTGAGATCTTCTCAGGGCAGGTCACTGTGCAAGCATGGAGTGAGATGTTGCTCCTGCCTCACAGCCCATATAGAGGAAAATTGAATGAGTGCAAAGGGACAGGACCAAGAAAAGGCTCTGACAATATCTTTACAACGCTTTGCATCTTTTTCTTACACCTAGGCTGTGGAGGAGATGCTTCCCTGTGTGAAGAGCAGAGGTGGCTCCGGGGCTGGGATTCCTCCCGCTGAGTAAGTAAAGAGAAACACAATTGCACCCATCATTAATTCAGAGAGTGGGGGAGTGCCGTGTGGTGTGTTTGTAAACACAGTAGGTTCTCCTCCATGGTAACAAATCATGGGAGAGGTGCTGTGCTGCTCCTCGGTGACTCTGGCTGTTCCTGGGTGGATAAGTCAGTTCATGGTGGGGGGGAAATGTTCCCAGGGAAGTGCTGCTTGTAAGAGGCTATTGATCTTATGAGATGCTGCAGAGAATGTGTTTGAGGTATCGCATTAATTTCTGATTTTTCTTCTGATGTTGCTCAAGGTTCAGTGGAAGGATCCTGGGGTGGGGGAACAAACATTGGGGAAAAAAAGAGATTTTATGAGAGTTGTTGTGCTTGAGGAGATAACTGAGGAGGCCCCTGTGCTGGCAAATCTTACCCTTTCTAGTTATGGCCAAAGGTGAAAGGATTCATTCCAGATAAGTGTGTGTGAGCAGAGCCAGGACGGGAGGATGATGATAAGCAGGTCCATGGACCAGTTTTAGAGTCACAATCTGGGGCTGAATGGTTTGAAGTCAACGTTGCATGCTCTGCCCAGAGGGAAGGCTGTTTGTTGATGCTTCCATGGTGCAAATATCTAGAATTAGCAATCTGAAAGAAAAGCACGTGGTGCCTGGTTTCCAAGAACCTCTTGCTGTGTTACTTTATTCAATGGGTTTGCCTTAGGGTTGGGACCTGCTGGGGTCAAGCCTGAGATGTCTGTCCCATTACCCAGGGCTATGGCTCAGGGCAGGAAGAGCAGAAATGTGTTCCCACCTTCAAAGCAAGCGGCTGGACCCAGAAAATGAAAGCTGCACAGGGTCAAAGCACAGCAAGTGAGCCAATGTTGCCTCGTACAACACTTTCATAGTATGTCTTCTCTCCATGGGTGAGGAGAGGTCGCTGCTCTGCAGTAATAACTGGCTTCTGAAGACAGCATACTTTCCTCTCATTCCTCTTGATGCAGCTTTGACGCTGCAAGAGAAAATGAAGAGTAACAGGTTCAGCTCAGTCTGCTTGACACAGGTTTGGTGCACTGCTCTTTGTGAGAACTTTGATGTGGCCAAGAGCAGCGGGTGCTGAACTGGTTCTCTTCCAGGTGCTACCCGACTCCATCTTCAGAGCAGGTGGTCACCTTCAGCTTCAGTGATCAACAGGGAGTATGTTCTTTTCCAGAGAAATCTCTCTGGCTTTACTCTAGACACAAACAGGTGATGAACAAAGAGGGTCACTGTTGTGCATTGGTGCGCTGCCCATCCCTGGGAAGCCTGTGGTAATTTTGTCCCTGGGACAGGATTTCAGGATGTATCTTCATACAAGGCTTGCCTGTCTTGTGTGAAGATGCTGTAGGACAGCCAGATAAACCTTTCTTTCGCAAAGAGAGTAAGAAGGGGGTTGTGGAAGGAAAATAACATTTTTCTTCCCAACTACCCCCCTGCTCCCCAAGTTTAACTGTAGTTTGAAGGCTGGGGCAAGAGGAGAATGGGTGAGATGGTGGAGTGTACAAGTGGCAGCAGAAAGGGAGCGGGGGAGGTGGTCCACATTCAAACCTCCACACATTAGAAAGGCCTTTGGGGGGGTGTCACTGCACTGTATTGTAGACCTGCATCTCCACACTGCTGGGTGTGACGGGGCATCTGGGTTTTGTACGGGAGGAAAGAGGGAGTTAGAACTCTGCTAGTAAAAGGGGTGTGGAGATGGCGTGCTGTGATTTCCCTGCACTGGGAGGAGCTGAGCAGGGGCGGCTGAGCTTGATACAGGCAGATGTGTGAAAAAGAAAGTGAATTCTGGGGTGCAAAGATAAAAATAATCAAGTGTATGGGGTGCTTGTGTGGATCTATGGGGTGCTTGTGTGTAATCGGGCATGTGCATACCTGGAGAGACCTTGGTCTCTACATGGTGAGAAATAGCACCAAGTGTCATTCACGTGGGGATGTGTTGGACATTTGGGGTCAATGTGTATTATGGATTAGTGTGTTTGGACCAATCTGGGTAGAGGGGCTGTGCCCCAGTGCTGCACACAGGGTTAAATAGTGAGAAGTGCACAATGGGGCATAGAAGTCTGAAGGATGAGCTGATTTTCCTGGGAGTCCCCGCTCTCTCCCACTGTTCTGCCACAGCAGCCTGTGCAGACTTTTGTTGGTCTCATTAAAGCCAGTTGTCTGTGCAGGGGATTGATTTCAGAGGAGCGCAAAGTGAATTAATTTCCAAAATGAAAGACTCTGTGCACATAAGACTCTGTCCCTGTCTCTCTGCTCCCCCACCCCTCTGGATAGGTGAGCCAGAGTATTTCATGCCACTTCCAAACAGCTCTGGAAGCCCTTGCTGAGATGACTGGGAGGATAAGGACTGTACTTCGCCTGCGTGTAGATTCAAGGATAAAACGACAGATGTCTTTCATTAAACATCTCCAGAACGAGCTGTTCAGGAGGCAATATGTATTCAGACGCTATCAATATTTCATAAAGCCGTAATAGATGTTATCATAGATCCTCCATCCAATATTTATTGCACCATAATTACTGATACATTGCACCAGGGCTCTCCATCCACCCTCCAGTGTCTGTCGTGTGTCTCTCCCCCCCACTCCCCCCACCCAAAGACGCACACCCAGGTACGTAGGATTTAAATGAAGTGCAAACCTGGTGCCACAATAAATTTGAAGGAGTTTGAAGCTGTTTGTTACTTCAGGCATTTTCAGGCCCAATGATAATGAAACAAATCTGTTTGCAGAAGGCGTTTTTATGGAAGGGTTTCAAAGTGAGTTGGCTCAGTGTAAATCTCTGGGTTGAGGCCATTAGAAAGCATTTAAGCTGCAGTGAGGCAACAGGCTGTGCCTCTGAGTCTGTGGGTGTTGGAAAGCAAAGGCCTAAAATTAGTGGCATGGAAAATATGAATCCTCTGGGGAGTCTGTTGCTAGGTCAGCACAGGTAGGAGAGACCTGAATGTGGCTGGAGCCAGATCCTTCTCTCCTCGACCCCACCAGCATCGTGTTTGTTGAGCTTTCTGCGCAACTATGGTGCTTCCAGGGGAGCTGTGAAGGGTTGGACCTGAAAGATTTATAGTTGGGCTTTTCAGAGGAGTCTAACGGATGAAATCTTATAGCCTGTGCTGCTCAGGAATTCAGACCCCTGGTCGTGATAGTCCTTCTGCCCTCAAAGCCCATCAGTCTAAGGGAGGCCAGCTGTCAACCTCTACACTTTTTCTTAAGTTGGTTAAACTTCTCAAAAGCCTTTGCTGATCTGTGTCACGGGACATCCTAATGGATAAAGTGGAGCCATCCCAAATCAACATGGTGCACATTAAATAAATGGGGGTTGTAACCGGTTTCCAAATGGAGTCCTTGAAGGAGATTCCACAGCAAACAGTTTTGTTTCTCATGGATGCTCTAAATGGCTGGTCCTGACCCTATCCCATTTAATGTCCTCAGCACTGGGCAAGGGGTAGAAAGAGAAGAATCTGTTAAATCCTCATTGATAAATGTTGGAAGTTACACAAAGACTGGGGAAGAAAAGTGGCCCTTGCAGAGCCCCAGTCAATGATATAAAGCCTTGGGTCTGCTTGGCAGCCCTGGGTCAAGTAAACATGGTGTTTTGGTATGGTCAAATGTCAGACCATTCATCTCACTTAACTGAGGCCATCTAAGTGTTGGGCATGTGGGGTCCATTTCCAGCCCTAGGAAGGGTGGAGGCCCCTCCAGAGCATGAGTTACTCATTGTACCTTAGTTGTCCCTTGGAGTGGGATGAATTGCCTCTGGGCAATGCCTATTTCTCTCTACTGACAGTGGAGGGAACTTAGATGAGCAGCTTACTTGAACATGTAACTTCTAGGTGGGTAAAGCTAGGGAAGGAAATCCAGCTGTGGAGCCAGGGAATGCAGAGAGTAATCACAGGATCAGGTAACTAATGACTTAGGAAGCACTGGGGAGACAGTAGGTCACTGATGAGCAGCTTGTGACCTTCTGGCCGGTGTTGCATAGGAATGTTGTGTTACCCATGTACTTGGTACAGTGTCCACAGTTCAAAAAGGGTGTGTAAGTACTGGAGGAGATTCAAAGAAGAGCCAGAAAAAGGCTAACAAATAGGAAATCACACCTTTTCAGAGCCCAAATCAAGGCGAGTGATCTACTTAATGTAGCAAAGAGAAAGGAATAGCTGTCTGGTGGCACCATGACACCTGCACATGTTGGAGAACTTCCCAATGCAGCAGGGAAAAGCTGCATGCGCATCAGTGTCTGGGTGGCTTTGCCAGGGCAGCCCAGCCCAGGGGCAGGGTGATGGGTTTTTAACAGTGAAGGAAATGGTTTGGTCATACTGCTGGATTTCTCATCACTGAATGTTCTGGAAGCAATTAACTGAAACCCATCCCTTTTCTGGGTTCTGCAATGCATCCTACTGAGCTTCTCACAGGGGATTTAAACAGGGTCATAAACTGTCAGAAATGTCTAAGAAACAACTCCTTAACTGAAAGTTTATCATCTCTTCAGGCCCACAGGGCTCTGAGGGAAAGGAGATCATAAGGAATGTGCACACATGTGCAGGGGGAGGGGTGATTTATTTCGGATGTGTGAAAAAATACTAGCCTAAAGACTTTCATCAGTCTTGAAGTTTGAAGCACCCCTCAAAATAAGGTGCCCACTGAAGATGCTGGGTTCTGAATGGGTTATGAGACCTGGGAGAGGCTGGATGGAGGTGCTGGAGAAGAAGACGCCTTGGCTGGGGTCTGTCTGGGACCAGCATCCCAGGGAAGGTGGGACAGAGGAGCCCTTGTCTCCATGTCTGACTCCACTTCATCCCTTTAAAACAGTCTAAAGTTGAGTGGCACATCTGTAAACAAATAAGATTTTCGCTTTGATTCTCCATAAATCACTGGAGCCATTTTCACTCTGTGGAGCAGGGTGAGAGCTGGAGTGTAATGAGCTGGTTCATGGGGCAGGCAGGGAATGCTTTTATTTGACTCTTTCAGGCCCTGTGAGCCCCCAGGTTGGACTTTGAGCTCCTGTGAAACAGAAAACAATTGCTGATGTAAGGGGACCTGAAATAACTCAGAAGGCTCGGGGGCTGCTGACACTTGAATAAATCCAAATGTCCTGGTATTTGGTTAAACTTGAATCTGAATATTAGTGTATGTTTTTTACAACATTTACTTGCCTCAGGGAACAATTTGTGGAGCTGAAATAATCCAAAAAAAATTTTTTTTTTCTTTCTTTCTCTTCCTCTGCTTGGTATTTCCACCCTCCAGGAAGAGCAAAGCCTTGAGAAGATTGGCTCATGCATTATTTTTACCCTTGCAAATAGTTCCCAGATGCACAGAGCTCAAGCTGTGGAAAAAATGCACAATGCAAGGCCCTTGGCGGGCACCGGCTCTTGAAATGCCAACTGGGGAGCTGGGACTGGAGCACTCGGCTGAGGGAGAAAACCTCGACGGGGCCCCAGCTGGGATCACGTCACCTCGAAGTGTCTTGGCAGAAACATGACGCTGCTTTCCCCCAACACCACCCTCTCTGCATCGCTCGGGTGGGAAGGTGGATGCACCTTGGTTCCTCCGAGTTGAACTTCAGGTTTCTGAGGAAACCTGGCTTCCTGACAACTTGGTTTCATCTGCTTGTTATAAGTAACAACACACAACCCCCTTAATATTACACGTGGTATGTTTAACTGCTTAATTGACTCCGGGAAGTATTGCCAAGTATGGCTATTCTCTTGACATATCATTTGCATGATAAACTAGTATATTTTAAGCCACAGATAGGATGCTTCTGTGAGCTATCTCTCTACACTTTTATAAGCTACCAGCAGTGTAGTGTCTTCATTCCTTAAAGAATGTAGCCCCACATTATGCTGGAGGAGGGAATGAATGATCCTGACTTCCAGGAGGAAGGGCAGAGACTCATGACTTGTCTACATCAGGGAGTCAGATTGTGTAGCTCTTCTGAAATAAAATTCCTCGCTAGATGTTCTCTTTGGACTGAAAATGACTTCTCCCTGCCCAGAACAACTCTGAGTAAGATGTGAAATGATGCTTTTTCCCTAGACAAAGAGCATAGAATCATACCAGTTGGAAGACATCTTCAAGATCATCAAGTCCAACTGCTCCCCCAGCACTGCCAGGGCACCACTGACCCACGTCCCTCAGCACCACAGCTCCACGGCTTGGAAACCCCTCCAGGGGTCACGGGGACTCCACCCCTGCCCTGGGCAGCCTGGGACAGTCCTGGACAACCCTGGAGGGGAAGAAATTGTTCCTCAGCTCCAACCTAAACCTCCCTGGGGCAACTTGAGGCCAAACCTTCTTATCCTGTCACATGTTCCTTTGGAGAAAAGACTAACCCCACCTGGTTACAACTTCCTGAATTTCAGGTAGTTGTCAAGACCCAGAAGGTCTCCCCTGAGCCTCCTTCTCTCCAGGTGCAACAAGCCCAGGTCCGTCTGCTGCTCCTCACCACACTCCTGCTCCAGACCCTTCCCCAGCTCTGTTGCCCTTCTCTGGCCACACTCCAGCCCCTCAATGTCCTGCTGGGCATGAGGGGCCCAAAACTGACACCAGGATTCGAGGTGTGGCCTCACCAGTGCTGAGTGACCCCTCACCAGTGCTGACCATGGCCCCAGAGATTCTCTGCAAGGAATTGCAGACATTGCAAGGAGCCTGCAGCTGGTGGCTTTGACTTGGACAGACCTTGGCATGTGCAAGCCCATTGTAACCACTTCTTATGGATCACAATTGCACCCCTTGATGCCCCCCCCAGATTACTTCTTGTAGTATCATGCATCTGTGTGTCTTTCTGCACCCTCTCCTATCTTTTGGAGGTGGCAACTGCTGCTCTGGTCTTCAGCAGCTGATAACAAGCACGTGTTGCTCCCTTTGTGCCCTGCTCGATGGGGCAGTGTCACCTTCCTGCTTCTCTTCGTATTAGCCTTGCAGTCACGCAGCATCCCGCAAAGCTTTGAGGCCTTTGAAAACTGAAGGCTGACATCTTGAAGTCTAATTTGACACATTTCCAACAGGGGAAGCATTTATTACATTAGACAAGTTGATGCAGCTCTCAGGTTGGGAATTGCACTTATTTGCCATAATAATGGTGTAAAGTCCGCTCCCTTTTATTGTGTTATCTCTCTTTAATCATGCAGAGACGCTCCCCAGTAATTTTAATCAAAGGCTCAAGCATCACTTATCTGAAGACTAATGACTCAACTGAACAAGAGGAGAAACTTTGAAGAGCTTGCAGTTGAGCTGGGAGGAGCAAAAAAAAAAAAAGAGTTTATTTGAAACTTTTTTCTTTCTTTATGTCATTATTTCACCTGATTTTAGCTAGACAACCTTTGTGTGACTGGTGAGTGGGGATGAGCTGAGTCTTGCTGTGTTTCCTGAGTGTGTTGCACTTAGGAACGTGGCTTAGAGAACAAGAAAGGCTTTTCCGCTGGAAAGAGATGATGTGGTCAAAACTGTCTTTCTCTATAGAGAAAAATGCCAAATTGTCTGAATCTTTTTTACAGTCTTAGAATTGTTTTGGTGGAAGACATCTTGAAGGTCATCAAGTCCAACCATTCCCCCAGCACTGCCAGGGCACCACTGACCCCTGGCCCTCAGCACCACAGCTTCACATGGGGCTCTGAAACCCCTTCAGGGACCACGGGGACTCCACCCCTGCCCTGGGCAGCCTGGGACAGCCCTGGACAACCCTGGAGGGGAAGAAATTGTTCCTCAGCTGCAACCTAAACCTCCCTGGGGCAACTTGAAGTTGTTTCCTCTTGTCCTGTAGCTGGTTCAGGTTGATGAGAAGTAGGAGTGAACATTAATTTGTTTGGCTTACTGTTCCCAAGAGTCATGTTTTTCTGACTTGCTCTGTTGGGAGACATCCTGAAGAACACCTAGATTAAAATCCTGCTCACAACATGGTGGTCAGGAGCAAAGCTCCCTGGCCAGGATGTTACTGCTACAGCTTTGACATTTCTTCCAACAGTTTCCTTCTGTGTGTTTCCCTTGAGAACATGGTCTAAGAACATGGTAGGGAGATGTCCCTACTTGTGTAGAGAGGTTGGACCAGATGACCTCGAGAGGTCTCTTCCAGCCTAAAACATTCTATGATTCTGTGATTCTAACCACTCTTCCTTTCACCTTCAAGCTCTTGCTTTGGTGACAAGTGTGAAGAAAAAAGGGAGACAGTGAACAAGATCCTTTTTTTGAGTGGTTTTAGCCATCTCCACCAGACATTTTCTACCAGTCATGTGCATGCACCTATAGATGGCCATGTTTGCAGCCAGTTTAGCATGTGAGTGGGTGGGGAAGGAATGAAACTCCCTTTACCTATTTTTTTCAGTGAGATAGCTAAAGCAATGACAGAGGAATCTGTACAGAGGCTGGTGACATGTCTACCTTACAGGGTGTTTTCCAGGCATTAAATTCAACTGGATAACAACATCCAGCATGATAAAGCCTATTAGAAACCCATTAGGATTTAGAAACTAAGCTGGTAACTGCTCTGGAAGTGGCTCTGCTTTTGCAATGATGTGTCTCTCATTTCCCTGTGGTTTCACAGATTGTCCTCTCCAGACCTCTTTTCACACTGCAGCAAGAAGCTCTCGTGCTTTCCACTGTGGTGCTCCGAACTTTTGCCTGTGGGTTCCCATCTTCCTTTCCAGGAGCAGCTGTGGTTTAAAGGTGATTGACTGCTGCCAGCAAGTCAGAACCAGTGGGAGCTCCTGGGATGGAGATGGCTCCTGCTTTGGCGGTCGGGTACGTACGAGTCAAGCGCACCCAGCGACACCAGATGGTTGTAGCGTTATCTGTCACAGTGGATCTCCGAGCAGATGGATGCTATATAAACATTTCACAACTGTGGTGTTATTATTGATGCAATTACTATTAATGTAATTTGTAAGTGTTCTGTTAACACAAACATGGCACTGTTGCAATGAACACAAAGCACACTTAGCATGATTGCTGGTCTAATATCTAATGATGACTGCCAGTGATGCTATCTGCTATTACAACTTGTGATGCAATGACATCATGGACAGGGAAATACTGGAGAGAGTCCAACGGAGGCTACAAGGATGATGAAGGAACTGGAACATCTCTCTGGTGAGAGCCCTGGGGCTGTTTAGCCTGGAGAAGAGAAGCCTGAGAGGGGATCTGATGAATGTTTACAGATATCTGCAGGGTGAGCATCAAAAAGAAGGGGTCAGGCTCTTGTCAGTGGTGCCCTGTGATAGGACAAGAGGTAATGATCTCACAAGCTGGAAAACAGGAAGTTCCACCTCAACAGGAGGAGAAACTTCTTTGGTGTGAGGGTGACAGAGCCTGGAACAGGCTGCCCAGAGAGGTTGTGGAATCTCCTTCTCTGGAGAGATTCCAGACCTGCCTGGATCTGTTCTTGTGTGACCTGCCCTGGGTGACCCTGCTCTGGCAGGGGGGTTGGACTCGATGATCTCCAGGAGTCCCTTCCAACCCCTAGCATTCTGTGATTCTGTGACATCACATCTTGATTTCCAAAGGTTTGGGAAAAGATTAGTGTGCCGAGTGAGAGCCCAGGGCAAGCTGTGGAAAATGGAGTGGATGCCCAGCTCCAGAGAAAATTGTCATGGGAGATTGAAAACCAGGGATGTTAATGAATTGTGGGTGTTGGGAGCAGCAGCTTGGGGCTTCTAGCTGTTTTCAGGCATTATGGCTCTGTGCTGGCTCTCTCTGAAACACACCTTGCAGCTTTCTGGCCTCTGGATTCAAGGTGGCCAGAGCATCTGGGCTAGAGCCATTTGAAGTGTATGGTTTGTGCCTTAGTGCCAAAGAAAAAAAACATTAATTGAGGGATCTTGGACCTGCTACTTGCCTGTGCTCTCATTTCGACTCTGCTTCTGACCTGCTGTGTGACTTCCCATAAATCTGTGCCTCCATCTGTCTTGTCTATTTTTATTGCAGTCTTTTTTGGGCCAGGACTTGGCTGTTTGTCTGTATGCAGCCCCCAGCACAACAGGGTGCTGCGTCTAATCAGGACCTCTAGGTCCCGTAGCAACGCTGGAGATGAGATGACTGGAGATCGTGGCTGGAGCTCAGGGCTTGACAGTGGCCCAGGGGCAGGTTTTGTCTGGCCTAACCTGAAACGCTGATACCTGTTTGAGCCTGAGCTCATTTCCACAGCCCAAAATTTATCTTAGAGCTGACTGCAGTATGAGGAAATTTGTTGGGTTTTTTGTGGTTTTTTTCCTCCATAAGGATTATGGAGAGGGATGAAGATGTATAACTTTAAGAGCTTAACTTTCCTCTGCCCAAGTTAGGGTGACTGAAACTCATCCAAATCTGGGTTTGAGAGAAGGTGCTCATTTTCCCCTTAAGGTTTAAAACAAATAAATTAAGTTTAGAAGTGGCTAATTTTGCTGACACACAGATCAATAAAAGCAAGGTCTTTTAAGTCCCTTCTTGCCCGGTGCATCATGCAGTGGCATGTCCTCTGGTGGGTTGAACCCTGGGAGATGGAGCAGACTAAGCGCAAGCTCTCAGTAGGGCTACGGGCATCCTCTGAATGCCATTGCATGTCATGAAGACCCTAAAGCTTCTCAGTACCAAAGCTCCTTCCCTGGAGCATTGTGCAGCCCTGGGACAGGGCCCTGAGAGAGTTGGTGGCACTGCCATCCCTGGAGATACTCAGAAGTTGACTAAACAAGGTCCTGAGCTAATATTGAAGCTGGCTGAAGTCCTCTGAGAAGGTCAGACTAGAGACCTCCAGAGGTCCCTTCAACCCCCAAATTTTCTCATATTTTGTAAAAATCCCTTTTTGAATGCACCTGAATCTTAAGGCTTTTATATACCTTAAAAAAAAAAATCAGGCCTAGACATTTCTGCTCTAGTAGACCTCTTTTAAAAACTCAGGCTAGCTTATGAATGGCTTTAGAAAATATTTCTCATTTATAGATGTCAAATTCAATAAGGGAGTTGGTGGTTCCTGCCCGATACAACAACATGAGAAAGATTCATGGTATGTGCTTTACCACCCCACCCCCCGCCCCCAAATAACTTCTTGGCTTCCCAGCGCTTTGTTAATGTGCATTGATTATGTTCTGAGGAGTTTACTGCACCATTGCAAAATCATTGGGCTGGCTTTAAATACGAAAGTGAGTCATTGCCCTGACCCCCTTCTGACATGCCCGAGCCTAATGTTGAAGTTCAGGAAGGGGAGAAACTACAGCCCAGTGGCAAAAGCCCTCCAGGAAACTTTACTTAGAAGGTAATAACTGGGTTAAAACAAGCTAGTTAAGGCACATCACTGCAAGCCTAAGGGTACTCAGGAATTGCCTAATTTCCTCTTCCACCCCATTTAATCAGAGATAATAATAGGATAGGAATAGGAATCCAGACCTGACGACGATGAGTGCCGTAGAACTGTGCGGACAAAGCCCAGCTCTCCATGCTGGCTACAGGGAACGAGGGATTTTTCACTGAGGGATTTTCATTGAAGATCAATGGGACTTGGCTGGCTGCCTCCCATCATAAATTTGAATGTCTCTCCTTAGATTCAGACGATTGTTGGTGAGACATGTTGGCAGTTTCCCTTCAGACAGAAGGGCGATGCCGGAGATTTTCTTTGAATTTAGGATTTGGCTCAATCCGAACCATGGGATGGGTCATTTGCCAAGAAAAATGTAAACCCTTTCTGGAAGGACCATTGGACCATTTGTATTTTTGTGGTTTGGATTTTTGTGGGTTTTGTTTTGTTTGTTTTTATATTTTGTTTTGTTTTGTTTTGTTTTGTTGTTTTTTGTTGGTTTTGTTTGGTTTTTTACAGTGCATTGCTTCAGGGTCATGCTTGTGGCTTCTAGATGATACAGTAATAGTAGTAGCAATAGTAATAATACACCGAGATGTCCACTGGCAGTTTGATTCCTCCCAGCACACAGGCCAAACTGTGAAGTTTGGCTCCCAGTCTGATGGCTGCCAGTGGTCTGGGGAGGCGAGCTCTGTGGCTATGCTCAAAGTCCAAACCAATCTTAGCATTTCCATTTGCTTTTGCATTCAGACCTTTGCTGTGATTGGAGTGTGTGGAGCCCCCATTTCCTACTGGAGGATCTCTCCACCAGGATGTGTAACAAAATCACACAAACTTGGGAAGACTGAGTGGAACTTGGGTGAGTTCAAGACTATCTGAGATTATTTGGATGACTCCTCATCCCCATGCCAGTGCTGTTTTGGTGGCAGGTCTGCTGTAATCAAGCCAGTTTAGGGTCTGCTCTAATTTACATCACTTGGCTACAGCCTCGTTTATCCACACAGAGAGCTTGGAAGAGCTCCTGCTTTGCCAGTCCAAAATGCACATTTACGCCAGCTGAAAACAACTCCACAAAGGACTCAATAATGTCCTGCAAGCAGCAGCATGCTCTGATGTAGGGATTATCTTTAATTCAGTTACCTCAGCCACAGTTACCTTCAGTCCACAGCTGGGGAGGTGACTCCTCCTTCCCTCCACCCCACAGAGACCTGGGCTGTGTCCAGTAGTGAGATGAACTAAAACAGACTTGCAGGCAAAGGACAAGTCAAGTCTAATCAATCTTTTCCAAAGGAGAAAAAATATAATATCAGAAAATGAAAAAAAAATAATCTAAACCTCAGTAAGTGGTTAAAATACCAAGTAAAGCCAGCAGTGGGAGGGGAAGCCCTCAGCCCCCTCACCTGAAGAGCTCTGGGTCTTTCAGGTCTCATCACCTTGAGGTCCTGCAGGAGAGGAGTACATCTTGCCACAGCACAGGATGGGTTTTGGGTACCATTGGAGCAGGTCTGACCTGCTGTGGTTGGAAGGCAACATCTGGTCCCACCATCTCAGAAGAATTCAGGAAGAAAAAGGAGTTTGTCGCTCTGGAGAGTTGAGACCAGGATGTCTCCCTGGAAAGGAGCTGGGTGGTGATAAATCAGCTCCAAGACTTTTTGTAGGGGGGATGTGTTGTAGTGCTGCTGGTATGGGAGCTGGTCCTCTCTGCTACAAAAGCTGTGGCTGGGCACAGATGTTTATTTCTCTCCTTCCATCCTATCTGAGCAAATAACCCCTCCTGGAGACAGAGAGGGACATATGGAGGGGACAGCGCAAGGTTTACCCAGGGCCAATGCTTGGTGCGGTGCAGAGCATGAGTAAGGGCTTGGGGCCAGGCTTTCGGCTGCTATAAATTAATGTCACTCCATCAATGTCAGGGAACACATGTTGGATTACACCAGCCCACTGGTTTTCATCTCCTGAGGCCCCGCTCGGGTACCGACAGCCGAGCGCTGCCTCCAGATTTCTGGAGCTGGCGAATCTGCAAATGGTTTAGCGCATTCACCTCAGTGCCTGTGTTTGGAACTGCTGGTCCAGCACTTTAGACCAGATGCCTTAGTCTGGGGAGGGCAAACTCTAGGTGAGGTCATGGGATATATTGAATTTGACCAAGATTTTTCCATGAAAACATCCTTGTTCTAGTGGGTTTCTGTAAAAAAAAAAAAAAAAAAAAAGACATTTCTACAAAAGATCTCCCCCATAAGTGTCAATTTTGTTGGAAGTCTTCACTTCTTCAGAAAAGTAGGAATGAAATACTTCCCTCTAGGCTGATGTTAAACTGTTTTGTCTGAGCTGCCGCAAGTGAAGCTTTCTGGGTAAAAACTGTCACCTGAAACATTTCTGACAGCAAAATCAGAATGGATTTAGTCAAAGTATTTTGCAAATTCATGCTGAATTGTGACAATGAACAAAGGAACCTCTGCACAACACCT
This sequence comes from Megaceryle maxima, assembly GCA_024605025.1. Lineage (NCBI taxonomy): Eukaryota > Metazoa > Chordata > Aves > Coraciiformes > Cerylidae > Megaceryle > Megaceryle maxima. Next base: position 62,583 of record JANHGN010023277.1, on the reverse strand, counting down.
GGCATACTGCCTTTCAACTTTTTTTAATGAAATGAGCCTTAATTCAGAAAGGGTTCTTTTTTTTTTTTTACACGATTCCTTTTCACCGAAACACACACACGTATATATATATAAAAGCCTTCAATATTTTCAGTCTTAATAATAGGTTTTATTCTTATCAGAATGGTTTTCTCCTTGTTATTTGTAATGTTTGCAGCCTATTGAGAACTCAGGTATCAATGTGCCTGAAGAGAGATGCTCAGGACCATGACCTCCTCTTCAGCTTCAGAACCACAAGGGACTATTTACCCTCTGTGGCTCAGGCTCCCAGGGTGCCAGACCAGCCTTGGTGTCTGTCCCATGGTTTTCCCAGGCTGAATGGTAGTGGGAGCAGAGGCAGACTGATGTCTTGCTGTGCCAAAATGAGCTGTTTTGACACCTCTGAATGGAAATTGCATGAGATTCCAGTCCTGCCATTTTTATTTTCTGCATGTTTTGAATTTTCTGTCCTCCTATGGGACAAGGAAATGTCAAAACATCAGTTTGGGATTTTTCTCACCTTTTGTCTCCAATTCGCTCTGATGATGTGCTGATTTGTTCCCTTGTATCACCCAGGCTCGACAAATTGGGTGCAGTTTGTGCTGCAGTGAGGCAGCATCACTCCTGGCTCCTGACTGCTGTCAGGAGGACTTCTTCCACACCAGCCCAGAAATTGCCTGTTCTTTCCTCATTTATTGAAGGCAGGTGTTCTGCAGACTTCCTCCCTGCCCAGGGCTGGTGGAGAAAAAGCACTGCCCAAAGAAGCCACAGTGCAAGTCCATCAGGAGGATGGGATCAGGAGCTGGACAGGTCTTCCTCAGGTGTCTCTGGCTTGAAATGGTCCATCCCTGTGTCAGGGTGGGCTCAAAAGCCCCCAGCTCGCCACCAAGGGCAGCCAACCCATTTCTTCTAAAGAAATTTTCTACAAAGTGTAGCTCTGTCCTCCAGTTAAACATGGGGAGAGGACGTTGTACAGAGGTGGGTGTTGGTCTCTTCTCACAAGTCACAAATGACAGAGGAAATGGCATCAAGTTGCACCAGGGGAGGTTTAGGTTGGACATGAGGAAAAAACTTCTCTACTGAAAGAGTTATCAAAGACTGGAACAGGGTGCCCAGGGGAGTGGCTGAATCACCATCCCTGGATGTATTTGAAAGCCATCTACATGTGGTGCTTAAGGATATGGTGTAGTAGTGGCCCTTGTGGAGTTAGATAACGGTTGGACTTGGTGATCTTAAAGGTCTTTTCCAGCCACAGACATTCTGTTATTCTATGGGGACTGGAAAAGTTGATGCCATGGCATCAAATTCCCCAAATTCATTTATTTTCAAGCTGGTTGGAGGTAACTGTGGTCAGAGAACCACCTGACCTGGATTTTCACTCTCCCTTGGCTGGGGAGTTTTGCTCTGCTGATGCCTAATTACATCCAGGCAAATGTTATTTGCGGAGCTGGGCTCCAATCTCAGCTTCTAAATAAAGCCATTTGCGTGGTGTGGAGGAAGAGGAATGAACAACCACAGGACCATTAAAACTGGCATGGTAGTTAATGAGTCCTAAAGAAATCCTGCCTTTCACTGGCTGTTTGTCAGAGTGGACCTGCTCGTAACAATGCTCTATCGAACTGAGTCCTTTCCCTCCTCTTTTTAGAGTTACTTAATATTTTATGAACATCTCTAGGGCAGGGCATTAGTTTCCTTCTCCACACCAGACCTTGGTAACTTGCCATTTTTATTGCACATTAAATGCTTTATGGGAGTGATTGTGAAACCTTCAGAGGTCCTTCCAGTGCAGTCTTTGTTGATGTCCTCTCTGTACAGCGACAGCCAGCAGTGGGATGTGTCACTCAGTGGGGTACCTCTCCCTTTACATTGCAAGTGGCATCAGAAAGTCTCTGATGGGGACCTTCAGCTGCCCCTGTGCAAATGCAGTGAGGGTCCTGCTCTGGGGTATTGCCTGGCTTGGCTCTCGTACTGCCTGCGAGGAGGCAGCGACAGGCAGAGGAAGATGTGTTTGCCAGATGTGAGCTCATGTTTTCTCAGGAAAGGTTCGCTGGCAGAGGGGCCGTGTTAGTAGGGATGATGGATGTGCACAGAAGTTTGTCTTGACACTTCTGAAACCGCGATAGCCAGGGGAGAGCTACGCTGGGGTACCTGTGGTGTCTCTGTCTCCTCTGAAATGAACCCTAAATTGACAGTGATGTAAACAGGAGGGAGACAGGGATTTCTGGTTGTGACCCCTGTGCCTTCAAGCTTATTTTGGGACTCCACAGGGAGCCCTGGGTTTGCTACTGCTGCTTCAGCTTTGAGGTGCTTGTGATCCACTGGGCTCTGCTCTGGAATTACAGGTCGGGCAATAGGGTTGTGGTGGAGGAATGGACCAGGACAAACACAAACACCAATTAAAGGAATTCTGGAAGATAACTTGTGTGATTGTTCATGTCTCTTTGACTTCACTTTCCAGCTGCAGGGATGTGTGGCAGGCAGGGAAAGAGAAGCTCCAAGAGAATACTAAGAGAAGATGGAAGTGTGGAGAATGGTCTTTAAAATATATAAACATGGGTATTCACACTGGAAATGTCATCCTCAGAGTTGCTGTGTTTCTGTTGAATACTGGGATTGACATGTACTAAAGCTCACATGCCGTTGCTTCCATGTGTCACCTGCAAGACCTTGCTGAGAAAGGGGAGCTACGAAAGGACCCAAGCCTGGGAGGATGGGTCCCAGTGCCCAGCTTCTGGGTTTTACCTTCCTGTGGATGCTGTACCCCAAAGCTGGCATTGGGAATTCAGCGCTAAAGGGTATGCGAGCAGAGTTAAAATCCTATGGAAAGACAATTTGCTGAGAGGGACCCCGGCTACTTATTGTATCTGGCAAAACCTTACACAGCACCTCAGGGGAGACACAAGCTTGAAATCTTAATTAAAAAGCACAAACCACGGTTTCATGCTAGGCTGATATTGTGACTCTTTTCCCTTTATGGACAATTCTTATGCAAGCTCCTACTGTGTCTATGGAATTGCTAATTTAAAGGAAGCTACAGCTCTGTGCAGTGCAGGGCCTGTGTCAGCAGTGTTTAACATCAGGAGAACGAGGTGTGTGCTGATCCTTTTCATTGTCTGGAACTTTTTATTTCTCACAATCCTTCTTTTTTTGTCATCTACTTCAGAAACCACCCGAAGGAGCACTGTCACCATCTGGGGTGTGTGGAGAAAGCACCAATAAAACAAAGCCTCACTATTCAGCACTAAAACTATGTTTATGGCCAAATAGCATTAAGGTCTGTATGAGCAAAAGATAACCCATGTAGGCTTCCCAGTGCTGAAGTCGCCTTTGGAAATTTCCAGGGAAAAGGGGACAGAGTTGCTTGGGTAAATGCACAAGCATCTCTGCCTGAGAAAGCTGAGAACAGGATTTGAGAGACCTGTGATTTATTTTTTGCTTTCCTACAAGCCTGGTGGAAACTTTGGAAAGCCAGGCTGACATTGACAAATCTGGCCCAGTCTGTAACCAGCCTGATGTGACAGGGCTGTCCCATCTCCAGCTGAAAATGAACTGAGGATACCAGCCTCTAGATAGGGTCATATTAGGGGTGTACAAGCTCCTCTTTTGATGCATGGCTTCAAAAAATGTAAGTTCATTACTTTCATTTCCCCATCTCTGGAAGGAGATCTTCTGTTCCATTAGGTCAGTAGATGGAAAGAGATTTAGAGGAACCTAGTAGTGAGGGAGAAAGCTTGATATGACTGAAAGTGCAGCTCTTTGGGATGGTCCTAATAGGAACACACCCAGAATTAGGGAAATTTTAGGGACAGGCTTCACCTTATGAAGACAGATGGCCCCTGGGAGACCAAGAGCTCCTTCATGGATTCCTGGAGCACCCAGACCCTGCCACATAGCAGCCTTTGGCTAGGCATGACTTGCACTTCCTCACAGAGATTCAAGAGAGATTTGAGTGCAGATTGATGCCAGCCATAGATTAAATTCAAGATAACTTTATCTCTCCTCTTATGGAGGCAGGACCTTTTCAGACAATGCCTAATTCAATTGTGATACTCACTGCCAGGGCCAGTGGAGACCAAAAGCGGAAATGGGTTGAAAAGTCGTTAGGCAAATATGTACAGAAAAGGGCCATCAGGGGCTTTTAAATACAAGTTACTTACAGATACATCTCTGTCTCAGGAAGGCCCTGAGCTGCAGATTGTCTGAATTGGGAAGGGTTTATGTCCACATGCCTGTCCTGTTCCCATATTGGAGACTGGTCTAGATGGTCCTCTGATCTGATCCAGGAAGCTGCTCTTATACCCTTCTCAAATAGGGCTTCTGCTAAATGCTTAGAGATCAATCAAAATTGGAGCTGGAAGGAAATTCAGATTGAATCTGACTGTTGCTAATTCCTTGCAGGAAGGGAAGCCACACCCCTAGGTCTGGACACCATTTGAGTCTTTCCCCTTTGTCCCAGTGATGCTCAGACTTCATCCCCGTGAAGATACAGCCCACATATTCCTAAAAGCTGCAGCTCAGCACGTGGCAAAGAAACCCTCTCCCTTCAGCACAGCGGTGGGGCTCGTGGGCACAGTGCTGTGTGGGTTTGCTCTGGGGACCATCAGTTGCAGGGGTCCAGGAGTATCTCAGCATCTTCAGGATGCAAAGAGAGTGAGAAGACTGGCACGGGCAGGCTGATGTTAGGTACTTGTGCTTAGAAATGCCGTTCCAGACAGAACAGGCCAGCAGTGAAGTAGGTTGATGGATTAGTCTATCATCTCAGTGAAGCGAGTTTGCGTCTGCCTAAGGGCATGGCTGTAAATGAGCCCCTAATGGATTCTGCTCCTAAAACTTCCCTGTAATACAGAAATAGCTGCATCCCTTAGAAGTGGGGAAGGGGGGCAGACATAGGCTTTGAGTTACACTGGAGGGAAGGGATGATGGAGTCCTGAAGTGGTTAGGATGACAAGGGAACGTCTCCTGAAGCAGCCTGCGTCAGCCTGGGTGATGCTGAGACTGGTTAGAGACTATTAATGGGAGATGTGGCTGTCTCCTTCCTTCCCTCCCTGCCTCCCTCCCTTCGCTCACTAGTGTTGCTACACTAAAACCCCCTAAGTTCTCACAGAATTACAGTGTGGTAGGGTTTTTATTTGTGTTTAGGCAGAACTTTTTGGGTCCCAGTTTGTGCCCATTGCCCCTTGTCCTGTTGCTGGACACCAATGAAAAGAGACTGGCCCCATCCTCTTGCCCCCTGCCCTTTAGATCAGTGTTAGTCCCTCTCAAATCTCACCCTGAAAGAATACCCTGAAGGAACACCCCTTTCCTATGCTTCTATCACCCAACCCTGATATCCTCCCCTCCTTCCCATATCCCTGCACCTCAGAAGCCCAGTTTGGCTCAGATGCGGGATGGGAACAGGCTGTGGCTTTGGCACATGGGGGACCATGCTCCTTGCCAACCAGGACTCTGCTCTCCCCATGCTCTCCCCTGTGCAGCCACCTCCGCATCGCCTCCTTATTAACGCTGCCCTCGCTGTCCTGCTGGGTTCAACCAAGGGAGACGTGGTGCTGCTATTTCCCTACGTGCTCGACATGGCTGAGGACTTCAAATGCTCACTAATGATATTGCATCATTTCTTTCTGTCTTCAAACAAAGAAACAAATAAATAGCATCTGCACCGTGATGACTTCAGCTCTCCAAGTTTTCCTTGGTTTTGGAGCTCCTGGATGGACAGAGATGACCCTGACCATGTAAAGGACTCTGTTTTGGAAACAGCACCACCAACACCGCTGGGTCCATAACTGCAGGAACAGGTACGAGGTGCTGGGGCAGGTCTCTGTGGTGTGGGAAGGCTCATGTTGGGTCTTGTCCTGAGCCTTCTGTTAGCCCTTCACAATGACTTGGGTGTACAGGTGAGTCTTTCTGGCTGCTGGTTTTCCTGAAAAGATCAAATGACATCCTTAGGAAAGGGCAAAAGCCTCTTGTGAGTGAAGAGAATGGTTCAAACCCACCCTGGGCAGAGCAAGGACCCAAATCACTGGGCTTGTTTCTCTGGTGAACCTCAGACTTTCTTGCCTGTCTATATGCAGTATCTAATGCCCATCCCTGGCTGAGCGCAAACCTGCCAGGTCTGGCCTTGGAGCCATTCTGGCCACCTCAGGCTGATGGGTGCTGTGGGTGCCCCCCAACACTGCAGTAGTGTCACAGCTCCCTACACAACCCTCACCATCACCTCCACCTTCCTCAGCTCTCAGCCTTGGTCCATCAAGCCTTAGCAGCTACATAAAATGAAAGTGTAATCCCTGTTGAGGCACTGGATGGGATTCAGGGTATAGAGAGGCACATTAATTATGGGAATTCCAATCAAAGCCTCCCTGAGTGACACTTTTGATAATAACTGGTGCGTGCCATGGCCGCCCTGGTGCCACGCTGTGTACCCAGCACGCCCATCACTGCAGAGCACTTTGCAGTGATGCCACCAGTGTCTCTGCCAGGAGCTGGGAGCTGCCAGGAGGTGTCAGGTCCCTGCCTATGCTCTTGTTCCCGCTGCCAAATAACCTGAGAGCATGGAGAGGAACAGCAAGTGAAACGCCACGAGTCATCAGTGTGCCCCATGACCTGCGCTGCTGCCCTAATTCTGGTTTCTCCCACTCGTGCTCAGTGTGTCCTGCCTGAAATGAGAGCAGCATGAAGGTTTGGGCTCTCCCCCATCATCTTCAGAGCTCAGGTTAAGATGAGCATGTGTTAATCGGGGAGAGGGGGAAGGGCTCCATGCCAAAGTGGGGGGAGGCAGATTCAGTCAGCGGCCCTGAAGAGCGCAGAGACACTCGAGGTGGGGAGGAAGGCTTCGCAGCTGCCATTTCCATATTGCAGAGGGGTTAACGACGGCAGGGAAATGCAGGGCCCTGCACAGAGCCATTGCAGCAATGCCCTCTCGTGGGGACTTCAGCTCTGGAGCTCAATCCTCTCCTTGAACAAGCTGGAGCTTTAGGATGCTCCAACGAGGGTAAAATTCACTTGTGCAGGGCTGGTTTTATTTTATTTTTTTTTCTTTTTGCCAACACACTTGCTAGTCAGGGTTGTGATTTTTTAAAATTTTCTCCCCACAGTCCTTTTAGACTTGCCTACACCTTCTTACGGGACAGAATAAAATCCCCCAAACATGTGGGATTCTCCAGCCCTGGTGGGACTTGAATATAGATCATCTGAGTCCCGCATCGCCTGCCCTAAATGCAGCGCTGTGCTTTCCTCGCAGAGCTAAGCAGTGATGCCAGAGCCTCCCTGCGCAGAGCTGCAGAGGTGAGCAGAGCTGGTTCGCATCTCTGCTTTTCATCTGAGGTCCAACTGGCCTGACAGATATAAGAAAAGCAGGTTGTAACTTAGGGCAAGGGGTAATTTGTTTGATGTTTCCCTGGAGTTTATTACTGGAGAAAACAGGGGTAGCCTCAGGAGTGTGAGTGGTGCCTCCTGTATCCTAGTAATATCCTGGGGGAAAACAACCCAAACAGTTCGAGTCAAGCTGGAGAGAAGTCATGGGGCTGACTGCAGACATGATTCGGGCAAGTGGGTGGGACCTGAGAGGCTCAGCAGCACCTCGGCAGCCCTGGAGCTGCTTTCCAGACCTGCTTCACCTATTGCAGCCCTTCACGGTTGCTGCCACTGAAATTTTCCTTTCAAATGGGCAACCTCCTGCAGCTGTAGAAATTGCCCTTTGGCTGCCCAGATGGTGCCAGGCTCAGTCCTGGTGCTCGCTATGGCCACGCCACCACTTCATCCAACAATGTGGTTCAACAGGGAAAAAAATACTTCTAACTGTTGGTCACATGGATGAACTTGGGTCTTGTACAGAGTCTGGCAGATGTTACCATGCAAGGAATCTTTTTCAGCTGCCAGATGATTTCCTTCCATCACTTTTATGGCCATGCGGCCGTGCGCAGGTCTCATTGCGTCTCAACGGGAGGTGGGAAAATCCAGCTCGCACTTCACAGTAAGTGCCTGATTCATCACTGCTAATTCCTTTTGCCATTTGCCGTAATAACAATAATCAAAATGAATTAATTTGCTGTTAGCGGAGGAAGAACATTGAAACTGCATAGCAATGGTGCTGCAATCAAATAAGATACGTGTCAGTTTAAAGTAAGATCTCTTTAATAGCTCTCTACCTGCCTACGACTACATTTTATTCACAAGGACGGACTACCACATTAATACAACTTATGGTTATTCCATCTTGCACAGCTTGTTCCAAATATTTTAGTAAACATAATGAGGATTTTTTTCCTTTCAACCCTCCCTTAAAATGAGGCAGAAGATGATAAAACTCTAGTTTTCCCCACAATGATCGTTCCTTTTTATAGCTTATTGGGAATCAACCAAAATATATCAATTAGATGATCATGTGGAGCAGCTTCTTGTTTATGGAGTGATAACTCCAGGCAGAGAGAAACAAACTCTCTGGATATATGGCCACAGTGTTTATTAGCAAGAGATGTTTTTATATGAGGCTAATAGGAAACAACATTAATTTATTATCTGCACTAGATAAAGGTCAGAGCTAATAAAGGACTGAAATGTTCAAAATGGGACTTGGGTGCCAGATTTAGGGTCTTGTCTAAAACAGATGCTCAGTGCCCCACCAGAGGCTCCCCCGGCTGCACAGTGCCTTGTGGCACCTTGTGTTCACCAGCCCTGTCAAGACTGGGCTGTGAGGAGGAGGGAGGACTGCAAGCAGAGGATGAAGGGACTGTCACCTCAGCTGAGATAAGACCCAGACCCTGAGCAATAACAGGGGCACAGGAATCTCAGAATCCCAGAATGTTTGGGTCTGGAAGGGAGCTCTGGAGATGCTCTGGTGCCACCCCCCTGCTCCAGCAGCGTCACCCAGAGCAGGGGTCCCAGCAGCGCAGGGTCCAGGCGGGTTGGGAATCTCTCCAGAGAAGGAGACTCCACAGCCTCTCTGGGCAGCCTGGCACAGCCTCTGACACCCACAGAGCAAAGTTTTTCCTCATGAAAAGTGCAGATGCTGGATCTGTCCTGGGCATGCTGCTGCCCATTCAAGCTCTGCTGGCTTTTTCATGATACTCCAGGGCATTTTTGACTAAGTCAGCTGCTGGCATTGCCCATCTCCCCTCCACTTTGCAGGACATCTTGAGTCCTGTCTCAGGGGGGTGGTGACCTGGTGCTGCCAACTGTCCAGCAGAGATTTCTCATTACACAAAGGAGAACTGAAGCTGTTCTTTGAGTGAAGGGCTTTATTTTCATTCTTGTGCTTTGGAGGGAGAAGACAGTAAGAAGTGCTCTGACTATGGGGAGATCTCAGAGAAATGCAGCTCACAGGAGGAACAGCTAAGCCAGCAGCCCTCCTTCAGGGGTGAGAAGCCTCCTCCATGGTAGGTGATAGACCCACCTGGGCTTCTGGTTTGTACAACACTGTGCAGGAGCCCTGCTGTGAAGTTTGTGTTAGGTCCTCATGAACTGGCCTGGAGTGTCTCCCTTTTTATGAAGGTTCTCCAACCCCAGCATGAAGCATCTGGCAGAAAAATCATCCCACGGCACTAAGTTTAGCCCCAGGCCATTCTAGACTCTTGTCTCTATTTTCTTCCCGTCATTCAGAGGCGAACTTCATGGGGGAAATATGAAAGAAACAAATTAGAATTGCCTCACTGGTGTGACAGTGAGGAGAGCTCCGAGTTGGGGAAGCTGAATGGAATGATAAATCCCATCACTTAAACCGCGTAATGAATTTTCCTGGAGATTTGTCTCAGTGTGAAGGGGGGTGGGGGGGTGGGTGTATGAAATTCTCCTCCAATTCTGCAGAAGGGTTGCAGGCAGCTCTGACGGAAGAGTGTAAATCTGAAGAGTCTGTGCCTGCAGCGCATCCAAATAAGTTCCCCTTCCTTAATAGTCCTGGGTGCAATTTTCAATGAAATGTCAAATCATCTTTGCTTCCACTGGCATTCCGTCTAATAACATTATTTTGTCCAAGAAGCCTGGAGAGCTAACGTGTTCCAGGAGTAATTCTACAGCTAAATATAGAAAAGAGGATTTTTTGCATTACGAGAAAACATTTTTGTGCTGTAGGGGTTAGAAAAATCCTTTGCCACTGATTTGTTGGGTGACCTTGGATAAATCACTGTCCCTCTTTTCTCCTTCCCTCTCTGAACTGCTCAGGTATTTGGGTTTCAAGGTCTTTGGAGCAGCGACCAGTTGTTGCTGTGGTTTCACAGCACACAACACCAGGCTCATCCAGGAACATTATAGACCAGCTGCAGGACTTCAAAATACTTTTTTTTAACATAGCTTTATATGGCCAGGTACAGTGCAGGGGCCATGAATTAAATCATAGTTGGTGCTGTTGTGTTAGGAGTTCCAAAGGAGCTCATAGGAGTGAGCTGCAGGTTAGCACAGCTCCCAGCCCAGGAAGGGAAGACACTGTGACATGGAGCCTTTCTTTGTAGGGGTCTGCAGTAAGACAGGCAAGAAACACGAAAAAGTCAGACTTTTTCTTAAAAGCAGACCTCAGTAACCCACAGACCACTCCTATTGCAGCCTCTCTTCCAAGAGACAGCTAAAAAAATGCATGTTTAATGAATAGCAGCCCCAAATATTTATGCCCTTTCTATCAAATGTATTCCAAGGTATGAGCGAACCCACTTATCTATAGATAGATTTGGATAACTACGAACAAGAAAATCCAGCTCATTTCCATGAAGGCTGTACATGGAGTAGTGTCCTGGTTTGAGTGAAAACAGAACTAATTCTGTTCAGTGATTTTACTTTTCAGTTCAGTACTTTTAACAGAACTTTATGCAGTCAGCAGCTGTTTTCACAGACAGTGTCTGCTGTGAGCAGTGACAACACCCCGCGTTTAGAGTTCCTACCAAGGGTTGGGGTGCAGAGCAAGGCCACCGTGGGATCTTGTGCACCAACCACATTGGGGGTGCAGAAAGTGAAAGGCTGCACCTGCAGGGAGGAGTGGACGGGGCAGGTGACCCCAAACTGACCAGCGAGGTGTTCCAGCCCATAGACCTCATATTGGGTATAAAGCAGAGGGATCCGAGGGGTCTATGGGGCTTCCTCTTCCCGGGCTCTTCTCCCCTCTTGGACTGCTTCCTCAGAGTATCCAAGGAGGACTCTGTCTGTTCTGCCTTTGATCCCAATCGGTGTGTTCTTGAATCCGGTAGCAGAATCCAGCTCCTGAGCACAGCTCCTGTCTGCTGTGGGGCCCAGGCTGGGACCCCCGGTGCCTGCACAACATCAGTGGTGACGGTGATGGAATGACCATCAGGGGGGTTGGGTTCTATACTGGTTTTGTATATATTTGTACAAATTCTATTTTATTTTTATTATTATTATTCTCATTCAAGCTGTTCTAGTTTCCTTTTCTAATCACAAGTCTCTCTCTCTTATTCATTTTCTCTTCCCCTTTGGGGAGGGAGGGGGGGTTAACAGAGAGCGTCTGTTAGGTCTAAGGGGCCACCCTGACCCTAAACCGTGACAAGTAGAAAGCTGGGAAGTGAACTCAGGACCTCACCAACCCTGAGGAGACCCTGGCAGGATGAAGACCTCAGTTCACAGCTTTCAAACCCAGAAAAGCCAGGGCCTGTGCATTATCCGGGCTGTCTCATTACTGCTAGCAGCTTCCATCCTCTTTTCTACACCTGAATATCGAGCTACACCACATTTTCTTTAAAAAAAAATCAAAATCCTATTTTTTTAAGAGAGGCCCAAAGAAACAAACCATGCGAGTTGCCTCCTGAGGGAATGGAGCACAGGGCGTGAGCAAGCCTACAAATATGTGCTAGGAAAAATCCATCAAAAAATTATATTCCCTCAGGTAAAAGAGGAATGTTCTTCTGTGTTCAGACCATGTCTTCTCACTTGCTGCTGGTTTTGTACAGAACTGGCTGTCCTTGCAATACCCAACTACGAGGTCTGTGCAGAGATACAGCAGGAATCCTGAGGATTCTCTTCAAAGTGCACATTTTAGTCTTACAACAAACAAACAGACTGATTCATTCAAATGAACCCTTCAGGTCACTGACACAACATCACCTGGTCATGTCTTGCCAGAGAAAGGAAATGTATTCAAGCAATCTTCTGAGCTTCAGGGGAAACATTGCCTCCAGATCCCAGCAGCAGTAATCATAGAATTGTAGGATCATAGACTGGCTTGGGTGGGAAGGGACCTTTCAAGATCATCTGATCCACCCCCCCTGCAGGGAGCAGGGCCATCTGCAACCAGAGCAGGGTGCTCAGAGCCCCGGCCAACCTCCCCTGCAA
>JANHGN010023277.1:39455-50204 GCA_024605025.1 Megaceryle maxima | reverse complement strand
CTCCCCTGCAATGGTGCCAGGGATGGGGCAGCCACCACCTCTCTGGGCAGCCTGGGCCAGGCTCTCCCCACGCTCAGGGTTAAAAATCTCTTCCCCATATCTAGTCTAAATCTCCCCTTTTTTAATCTCCCTCTCTGTCCCTGTTCTCAACAAAAACTCAAAGCCCATCCATCTAGTCCAGCAATGGACAATTACGGATTTGTTGCACGAGGTACATTAGTTACATTGACTCGGCTTTGCAGCACCAGCCGAGCTACCTTTAGTTTCACGCAGTACATTAATGGGAGCAATGGGCATGACAACTCTTACACACAAAGGCACGGGGCTACTTACAGCTGGTAAATGAACCTTGGAACTTACATAAAGCAGAAGGTAATGAAGAGTAATAGAAGTTTTAAACAATTCTTTTTTTTCCCTCTCTCACACTCCTTCCCACTGTCTCTTTTTCCTTCACCTCTTTCCTTCAAGGCCTAAGGACATGGCTTGCTCAACAGGGCATCCTAAGGTGACAGCATCCTCATTGCCAGTGCTGCTGCTACATCCAGGGCTGGGGGAGGATCAGTGTCACAGGAAGGGAAGCAACTGAGCAGCCACCTCACTCCTCCCAGCTCTGTTGAATTGAATAAAGATCTACACGCTAAAAATGCTTCACAATATTATAAAAGGAAGAAAAGTGTAGAAATTGTTTATTTTAGTATAGCTAATGTTAAAAATATTCTGGAATTCATAAATTTGAGAGTTATAATGACAAAATCAATCAATCAGTCTGCCAACCCCCCCACCTTTTTTTTTTTTTCCATGTGTCTGTTTTGCCCTGGCTGGGCAATGGGAACAAGTGTTGTCTGGATATTTGTGCCACTGAGTACTAACTCTGATTCTTCCTCCTAGACTCGATCTTGGCTTGAGGAACTTCGCTTGGAGAGTATTAAAAATCCCTGCCCCCATCAGCCTCTTAGTGAGTGCACGTGTGTGTGAATGCACACAAGTATCTGTCTATCTATGTGCTCCATCACAAAAAACTTTCTATTGCTTGGATTTTGACCAGTGAACACAGGACTGAGGTTTCAAGGATGAAGCTTTGCAGTTCAGTCAGCTAAGAAGCTGACCCATGCTCAGCAGAGATGTGATTTGGGGGACTGGCCCTGGAATGGCCCTGGAAGACTGTTACTTGATTTTTGGGAGGACTGTTTGTATCTATCTTGTGGGATGGAGCCTGAATGGACCTAATGCAAGATCTGGGGAGGGCCAGGTCTCTAAAGAGCAGATGGCTTTTGAGATCCAGGTGCTCTTCATGGCTTAGAGCTGTCTAATGTGCAAGGCAGCTACTCCAGCGGGCAGCTCCAGTGAGCCTAATGCCACACTTTTTGTCTTAGCTTTGCTGATGCACTGATGAGCTGAGAGTGGTGGTACAGTTCCCACCCCCGAGACCTTTCCCAGAGGGAAAGAAAAGCTGTGTCTGCAGTGAAACATCACAGCTGAGTGGAAATGGGAAGGCTGAAAGCCAAAGGAATCATTTAGAAAATTACCCCAAAAAATGCCAGCTTAATTATTTCCTATTTCCTGAGCTATTTATGGCCCTGGAAAACTCCAGATGTGGTGGAAAGCAAGTGTTCTGAAAATATTTCATTGCACAGATAAACTTGAGGTCTCTAATTTTTATTCTTGCTTTGGAGAGGGTATATAAACAATAAGAAAATTCCCATGGACTGTTCCTTACTGCAGGGCTTCACGAAGTCACACTTGAATTCCATGGCAATGGTCACAGCTGGCAAAAGCATCCTGGTGCTGGCAACACCCCCACTGGCAGCACCTTTGGGCCACCTTCTAAAACACGAGACTGGAGCACTAAAAACCCAGCTCTGCTCTCCCCGGCCCATAGCATGTTCTCGAGCAGAGCGTGTATTCCCATTTCCTTCTGGGAAATGTTTTTACACGGCCGGAGTTGAGGAACACGGGGGTGTTTTGTTGTGAATACAGCTGAAATTTGCTCTTCTACCCCAGGAAACAGGCAGCATGGCACGAAGTATTGCAGCGCAAATTACACTTTCCTTTATTTGGGCTTTAGATTATGGAACTAAAATTAAATTTAAACTCTTTGCAGAAAGGTAATTTTTCCTAATCACTCACACTGCTGCACAGATCTCTACAACTTGATTACATTCTAATTAGATTAATTGGATGGAGAATAATTTCTTTCTCCAAGAAGATCAACTACAAAAGACAAGCAATTCTATAGACTCTGCAGGGGGAAAAAAAAATAAAATAAAAAAACCCCCTAACCCTCATTCAAACTTTAAAACCAAAGCACAAAATGCGCAGTAATTAAATTGTTAAAGAATTTATGAGCATATCCGGATGAGGAAGGGTTTGGTTTTTTTTAACTCTTTACCCCTCTTTCATCATTTTCCCTTGTGCTCTCCCTTATTTTCTCCTGACCATAAAATGAAATGTGGAATTTCAATTCCTTCATTGATTTTTGAGATAAAAATTTAAGAAACTCGAGTAACAAAAGGTTGCACTCCTGTGTTCTGCATGCAAAATGGATTGCCTTTGTTCCAGGGGCAGAAAATATTGAACTGTATAGTGCTGCGAGGTCTTTGGCCTGAATACTAATAGTCATTACTTACCAGAAATGAGCACAAGCCACGGAGGTTCAGCACCTCCCAATTGGCTTTGGCATCCCAACAAAGGCAGTGCGTGAGGGACGAGGGGCTCTAAAGGCAGGTCCAGGGCTCAATTTCTCTGCCTTGCCCAGTATTACCAAGCTGAGCTGCCTGTGAATTGATGCCGCGCAGCTTTTTTGCTGGATGCATCTGGTCGTTAGCACACGTGGTCATTTCAAAACAGGCTGCAAAATGCTGGCAGGAGGTTGTGTTCCTGATGTCCTCACTGGATTTTTTCATTTGCCCTTTCCTCAGGCAGTGCTCACCTTTGCTGGGCACAAGTTCAAGTGGAGGTGGGAGAATTCATCACTATAAATTCATCCTTCCCTGGGAGGCACAGTCATTGAACAGTGTGGCTCTGCATGGATGAAAGATGCTGGGCTGCAGATGCAGCCTGCTGGTGGGTGGGGACCCCCAAGGGCTACAGGGAGATACCAGCTGGAACTTCATCCTCGAAGCTCCTGATGTCTCTCAGCACCAGGATGAGAGGCGTCAGGGCCCGTTAACTTCTGGGAAGGACACAAAGGCTCCTCAATTGCTCTCCATTGCCTCTTAAAATTCCATCTGTGATTAGATCAGAAAGGCAACTTTGCCACTTGACCTTCAATATGCCCAAGCAGGTCAGTTATAAGAGCACAAATGGGACCAGATTTGTTCAGGCAACTCTCAACACAAGGCTTCTCTTTTCCAAACCGTCCTGCACAGAATCATAGAATTGTCAGGGTTGGAAGGGACCTTAAAGATCATCTAGTTCCAACCCCCCACCAATGGTAGTGACACCTCCCACTAGATCAGGTTGCTCAGAGCCCCATCCAGCCTGGGCTTAAAAACTTCCAAGGATGGGGCCTCCACCACCTCTCTGGGCAGCCTGTTCCGGTGTCTCACCACCCTCATGGTGAAGAACTTCTTCCTAATGTCTGACCTGAATCGACCTCTCTCTCTAGTTTAAATCCATTCCCTCCAGTCCTATCACTGCCTGACAGCCTAAAAAGTCCCTCCCCAGCTTTCTTGTAGCCCCCTTAAGATACTGAAAGGCCACAATAAGGTCTCCTCGGAGCCTTCTCTTCTCCAGACTGAACAATCCCAACTCTCTCAGTCTGTCCTCACAGGAGAGGTGCTCCAACCCCCTGATCATCCTCGTGGTCCTTCTCTGGGCACGTTCCAGCACATCCATGTCCCTCTTGCAATAGGGGCTCCAGAACTGGACGCAGTACTCCTAGTGGGGTCTCACAAGCGTGGAGTAGAGGGGGAGAATCACCTCCCTCCACCTGCTGGCCACACTTCTCTTGATGCAGCCCAGCATACAATTGGCCTTCTGGGCTGCAAAAGCACACTGCTGGCTCATGTTGATCTTCTCATCCACCAGTACCCCCAAGGCCTTTTCTTCAGGACTGTTCTCAAGCTCAGCATGGATAATGAGAAAATGAACCTTCCCGCTCGCCAGCTGCATCAGTGATCGGTGCTGTGAAATGAGCCCAGAGCCCTCTTCCTTTCCACTTGCAGCTGTTTGTTTCACCATCAGATGGGTGGCAGATTTATGCCTGGCCAGTTCAGTGGCTTGGTGAGGTGCTCGGCCAGTTGGTGAGGAATGCAAAGTGCACTCCGGAGTTTGAAATATGAAAAGTGTTTGGATAAAGCAGATAGGCCACCTTGAAGACATAATCCACAGGAATAATGACAGGGCCTGGCCAAATGAAAGCATAGTACTGAAATTAATAACAAGAGATCTATTAAAGGGATTAGCTGCCTGTTGTAACACTTACAATGCTTTATCTCTCAGTGGTTGTGGCAGGAATGATATATTTCCCCAAAACAAATGGCTAGGGCATGATTTATAGATTAGAGAGGGTGGAGAGAAACTCTGCACGCTGAAATTTCCAAACCTCTGAGCTGAGGGTGAGCAATGGTGGCTTGGCCCTCAAGATGTGACTTTGAAAGGATCGTCCTTGCTGTCCCCATTGGCCACAGCATCATGAAATCATAGAATAGTTATGGTTGGAAGAGCCCTTTCAGATCATAGAGTCCGACCATTCCCCCAGCACTGCCAGGGCACCACTGAGCCACGTCCCTCAGCACCACAGCTCCACGGCTTGGAAACCCCTCCAGGGGTCATGGGGACTCCACCCCTGCCCTTGGCAGCCTGGGACAGCCCTGAACAACCCTGGAGGGGAAGAAGTTGTTCCTCAGATCCAACCTCAACCTCCCCTGGGGCAACTTGAGGCCATTTCTTCTTGTTCTGTCTCTTGTTCCTTTCGAGCAGAGCCTGACCCCCTGGCTCCAGCCTCCTGTCAGGGAGTTATTGAGAGCCAGAAGGTCTCCCCTGACCCTCCTTCTCTCCAGGCTGAACAAGCCCAGGTCCCTCAGCTGCTCCTTACCAGACTTGTGTTCCAGACCCTCCTTCCCCAGTTCTGTTGCCCTTGTCTGGCCATGCTCCAGCCCCAAAATGTCTTTCTGGGAGTGAGTGGTTCAAAATTGGCCCTAGGATTTGAGATGCAGCCTCCCCTGTGTCCAGTACAGATGTTTCCCTTGCTGTGTGACCATGTTTTGATTCACACTCTGGAACCATCTTGGAGAGCATGAACGGGCCCCTGTCCCACACCTGGATAGGATGGTGTGCTCTGGAAACATCTCATAGTCAAGCTCACAAGTATTGCCTTTATTTTCAAAGTAGAGCTATGGTTTTGAGCACCCTCCATTTCTAGGGAGAAGTGTTTTTGGGGAGCTAGTGAGGTTTGCTGCTTTCTGCACCCAGAACACATCTGTGCTGTGGCTCCAGTTTATCTGCCTGGCCAGCCAAAACACCTCCCGTCACTTCTGGAAATGTAAGGCCCTGACATTTTGTCGTGCTAAGTGGACAGCTTAAGTGCATATATGCGCATATATCTCTCTATCTACAAATATTAAAATGGCAGATTTGAGCTGTCAGAGGTCTGAGTGCTGGACTTTACAGCCTCAACCTCTTTGGATGTAATTCTGTGTGTGCCATTTTTAAGATTAAATGAAAAATAAAGTAGAACATGGAAACTCCATCTCCAGGACTACACAGCAGGCCTGAATAATGTTTCTGGATCTCCAGGCCTGTAATATTTAACTTGGTTCACCCCCAAACCTGGCTCAGGGTGAGAATGGCAAAGCTCTCCTGGACTGCCCTGGGAGGAAAAGCCACCTTCTAACCGTTAATGTCTCATAGGTACATAGTATGTTTGGGGATGTTATTGAACCTCTTGGTTCACGGCACAGCCTGAGAAGGTCTTTTTATGTTTCCCGATGCTCGTTACTGAATTTTAAGAGAATAGAAAGAACAGAAAAATCAGATCTTTCACATTATGTCCCTAAAAGGAGCCTTGTAAAATATGAATTCCACTGAATGTGCTTATTTCTAAATTCAGAACATGTGTCCAAGTGAATTTGTAGCTCAGGAAATGAAGGACAAACTGCCTGGGATGGGAGATCTGCAGACAGGCAGCTGCCCTTTCCCTGCCCTGCCTGCTGGCCCCTCTAGCCTGCCTGGGCATGTTTGTTGGCAGTTCCCTAAATATATTGCACCCGAGGCTCCTCACCCTTGCCCTGTCCAGCCCAAGGGCCCCAGCCTCAGCTCCTGGCCCTTAGATTGAGGTGTTGATAGTGGATGTGAAGATGGGGACACATTCATCCCTGGCAGCTTCTTGGGGCTACCTCTGGGTCTCAGTCTCTGACTTGCTGAGACCCCCTCGAAGTCACGAGCCTGACACTTTACCTGGACAGGGAGAGCTTTTCCTGACCTGCCAAATGTTTTGAGCTCAGCAAAGCCCCTCTGCCAACCACGCTGGGGTGGAAAGAAGAGATCTCAAATACCATTTGCAGTACGAAAGCTTGGCAGAGTAAATTGCTTTTGATCTGTGCAAATAATTCCCCTGGCAATTTTGGGGAGCTTTTTGTTTCCATTTCTGCTGTGTTAACTTCATGTTTGTAATAATTAATTTCACGATAATCAGCTCAACATTGTGAAACGCGGAATCATTTCAAACCAGAAATTTCTTTTATTTTGCAAATATCAAGGCTGAGACACGAACAAAGACAAAAATGTCCAGGAGGCAGGCAGAAAGGAGGGGGCTTGATTCAGCCTCCTCTATGCCAAAGTTAAGTTTAACCAGAGAAGTCCCAGCTTCTTCCTTGTGCTGAGAACTGACTTGGCCTCCGGGTCAATTATTTTTCTCATCCTCCTATAATGTTCCTGGTTCGTAAGGTGTAATATAGTCTTGCTGGAGTCTTTTCCAGGGCAGCAGCAATCGTCACTAGCTGAGCTTGTTTCTCATTGGTGGGGGAATAGTGTCCCAGAGAGGGGAGAGTGCTGCCATGGGAATGTGTACAAGAGTGTGTTGGGTGCCCTCATAAATTACTTGGTGTGGCGTGAGGGAGAGAGGATGGACTCAGACCCATGTCAAGGAACTGTAGAACCAAATCTTCACTCCTTCATGGGAAAATTGCCCAGTGGAGGAGATGCTTTTAACCAGCCATTTGTAAGCTGGTGTCATCCCAATGGATGTGGTCTGCTGGTGCTAGAGGAGATATGGGGGGTTTTAGGTGGTTCTTGGTGGGGGCTGGTGTCCCTTGTGCAGCCTCAGCTGCACCCTGCCTGGCTGTAGGCATGCTGCTCTTGTCTTTCTGGTGATGATTAACCTGGGTATTTGCTAGTTTTCAGGAACTGCTTCTCTCCATTAAAACTAAAGAAAAACAAGGAGCAATGCAAGTAATTTTATGGGTAATGAAAAGGGTCAAACACATTTGCTGTTTGATGAAAGAAGCTGTAGTAAATCCTTAACTGGGAGCTGGATGGATCAGGGTTTCTGAGCATAGACAGGCAGATTAAAAATTAGGAGGTGAGATGGGTCAGTCTGGGAAGCTAGATAGATGGGTAGATTAAATAAAGATCTACTTAGCCATCCATCTATCTGTCCTCGGTCTTCATCTAGGAGGAGAGCTCACTCCCTATGATGGGAAATGTATCAGGGTTTAAGAAGCGAGATGGATAGGTGGAGGAACAGATGGATGGTTGGGTAGCTTTCTACCAATCCATCTCCATCTGTCCTTACACCTAAATCTTTATCTAATCTAGTCGATGCAAGCAGATAAATAACTGGCAACCTAAGTAGACAGATCGAGAAAGAATTTAGGATAGCATGGAGGGAGGGAGGTTTATTCACCCCCCCCAAAAATGCATGTGGAGAATGCAAAGAGAGGACACTTGTTTTGGAACTGCTGTGCTTGTCCTGCCCTTGTTCCCTGCGAGGCCACAGCTCTGCCCTGGCTGTGCTGAGGGCTGCTAGTAACCTTGCTGTTCTTCTCTGCTCTGCCTCTGGAGGTAATATATTTCAGGGGAGGGTTAAAAAAAAAAAAAAAAGTAAAATTAAAAATTTCTTTTTTTGCCTTGCCAGCTGCTAATGTTCCCTTTCCTCAGGCCTGAACACAGGATCATTCAACAGAAAGTTATTGGGAAAGTCACTGCATTGGCTTTTTCTATACAAATAACACCATATTTCAGAGCCTCTGAAATTGCAACATGAATCAAACCCGACAGCTGGAGTCTGTGCATCCTGGTCCTCCCACCTGCACGCACATGAGGCCCTGCTCTGTCCCTGAGATGTCTGCAGCCACCCAAAGGTGATGGCTCCAGGAGCTGACCCCAAAGATGTGTGCTCACCTGCAAGAACAACAGCTCACTGGCCAGTGTTTGGAAGGTAGGCAGCCTTGCTCTGTCTTGGGCATCCAAGAGCCCAAGAGCTCCAGGAGCTTTTAAACAGTAGGTCCCCCAGTTTTTTAGGCAGAAGGATGCAAACATAGGGCTGTTTAGGAGATGAGTGCTGAGCCACGTCTCCAGTGGGCATGCCACACAAGATATACCTCCAGCCCTTGGTCATCTCCTCTTCCAGACCCCTTCCCAAAACCATACAAGGAACCCCAGTCCAAAATGATGACACATCACTATCCAGCGCTGCTGAGTGGCCCCACGGCACCCTGAGCCTTTCATTCCAGTAAGTGTTACAGCTCCCCGTCCATCAATACCGAGCGCTGCAATGGAGCTGTTATTTTAACACAGATTCAAATCCCCGCTTTGTGTGCCAAAATCGATGAAGGAATCGTCAGTGATATTTCAATAATAATGATCATGATAATTAATACAGTGATGTGCTGGATGCCGCACTCATATGCAGGGGCACAGTCCCTCCTTTGTATTAAGAGATCCTGACCCCAAATGGTTGGATACCAGGAAATCTGCTGATTGATTTAATGACCTTGGGCTCAAGTCATGAGCAAAGAGACGAGACAGACAGGAAGAGGCAGGTGAAGTGGAGACAAAATATCAAAGGGACACATTGTGTTTGTCTGAATTTATCTTATTCCACCTTTTCAGAAGGTCTCTTCCTTACCTTCCCAGTGCCAAGCTTGTCAGTCCCTAGGGAGAAGGATGCATTTGTGGTCCCTCACTCTTCTTACACTGTCGATTTCATGCCCTGGGGTGTGTAAATCAGCAGTCTGCTGGACCCACCCCGACAGCCCCCAGTTTGGGCAGGGCATAAGGTGGGTGCTGCAATAGGATTCTTGGGTGTAAGGTGGGTGGGTGGGTGCTGCAAGAGGGCTCTTGAGTGTCATCCTGCAACTGCAGGTGGATTTTCCCAGCTTTAGGGAAATCTGTGGGTATTTCTCCCACCCTGAGGGCACTGTCCCTGATGCACAGCAACTGGGATGACTGGGGCTGGTTTGCTGTGTCCCCTCCATCCGCTTTCCTCTGGGACAGTGCCTTGCTGAAAACTTCTCTCCTGGTGAGACATAACCCCATGATAAGCCAGTTGCTTAGCACGGATGAAAGTCGACGGGGAGCCGAGCGGGTGGAGGATTTTAATACCTATCCCTCTCTAACTGCTACGGAAAGGGAAAGTTCATTGGTTGTCGATATTACCCTGCTGTGATAAAAGCTTAAGAAGCTGCTTTGCAGATGCCCACTGTGAGGAGCATGCTATAAATGTTTCCAGAGTGAAGAGATACATCACAGCTCATGGTTGTTCCCACTGAGAATGATCCCAGCTCTGGCACCTTCCAGTGACACCCTTAGGAAATGCAATCTTCTGGCACCGGCACAATCAAACACGTATTGTTCCCAGGTACAAAACTGGCCACCTGTGAATTAATACCGAGTGCCTTGCTCTTAGGTACCTCTTAGGTAGCTCTTCCATACCCCAGTCTCAAAAAGAGTTTAGAACAAGGCGTATCATCATCCTTACCCTGCTGGGAGGGAAACTGAGGCAGGGACAGTCCAACTGCTGCTGCTGCGCCTGTCAGTTGACCACTGACACGATCTTCTTGGAGAGACTCTACACACAGATAGCACTTTGCAAATAGGAAAACTTTCTGCAGATGTTTAGTCCATTTTCCTAAGGAAATTAATCTTGAAAGAAGCTACAGGCTGTGTATATATGTGTGCATAGCCGTGTTTTGTACCACCTCCATAACTTTTGAATGTTTCAGCTATTTTCAAGCAAATCTGACAGAGGAATAGAGGATCATGATGCTTCTGACGTCCCCTGTCAGTATCAGCTGAGCAGAGGAGAAAATCCTCACGAAGGAGCTGAGTGAAACTCGCAGCATCGTCACACACTCGGTTAGATGTCAGAGCCACAGCTCAGGCCAGGGGGGAGGAAATCAGAGGAGACTTAATGACATGAAAAGTCTCAACCAGAACTCACAGTCATCCTCAAGACACAAACCTGAAGGAAACCAGCCAACCTGGAGTCTGATATTCACATTAATGTTTTTTTTTTTTTTCTTCTGATTTTTCTGAATTGCTCTTTATATGTATGTATGGGGGTGGAGGGGAGGTTGCAATGAACTGTGCAAAACCCATGTGGGAAGGCTGAAGGGTGGGTGGGAGAGGAAGCCACCAAAAACCTGTAGGAAATAGGGCCTATAACAAAGATGGGGACAGACCTTTGAGCAGGGCCTGTTGGGACAGGACAAGGGGGGATGGGTTTAAACTAAAAGAGGGAGATTTAGACCAGAGAGAAGGGAGAGATTTTTGACCCTGAGGGTGGGGAGAGCCTGGCCCAGGCTG
>JANHGN010023277.1:11429-21993 GCA_024605025.1 Megaceryle maxima | reverse complement strand
AGAAAGAAAGAAAGAAAGAAAGAAAGAAAGAAAGAAAGAAAGAAAGAAAGAAAGAAAGAAAGAAAGAAAGAAAGATAATTTGTGTATCCAGGATAGAGTGAGGGTCCTGGCTGTGGAACAGTGATCACTTAGGAGCAATCCACGGCTTTCTGCTCAAGGAATCAATGTCCCTATGGTTAATATTTGCCCAAGGATGTTCTCTAGCTCTGTGCTAGAATTGTCCTAAGTACAATCAAGACCAGCCCAAGTCAAGCAAGAAATTAAGATTCTCATTATTTAAAAGGGAACCAAGCGAGTAAGAGTGAAAGACGGTGGTACCCTCACTACTAATTACATTGGTTTTACTTGTGACTGGTGACAGTGACTGTCATGCCTGCTGGGACACTGGAGCAGCTCCATCCATCATGGCCCTGTTAGTGGTGCACACTGGGAAAGGCACCATTGCGGGCCAATTTCTCTTTTCTATTCTACACATAGAGCACTTTCTGTCTCTTATTAAACAGAGGAAAATGGAAGAACAAATTGGAATATGTAAAACGCTTGTTACTTGCATTTTCCACCTGGCTGGAGTTTCCCGATAGGCTGTTTGCAGGGTGCCTGTTATTGTTATTCACCAAGATAGCTATTATTATTATTTCTGTTACTTCCTGATTGAACATAAAGGCATCAACTTTCTCTTCCACCTTGATAAAATAGGATGCAATTGCTTTCACAGTTAACAAGTCCCAAGCAAGTGCCATATTGGCTCGACTGGTGTGACAGCTTCTTGGCTAGTTGGTGACTCCAAGGGATACGTGTGAAACCATCACTGCTGCTTTAGAATGATGTATTTTACACTGAGGCGTTAGACGCAGCCATTAAAAAAAAAAAAACAAAAAAAAAAAAATTGCAGAGAAAAACACAGGGATGGGAATGTAAACACAAATTCAGGTTTTATTTGCTTGCAGAAAGCAGAAGAGGTGGGTCTGAGTCTGTCAGTGACTGACTGTGGAGTAACTTGAAAATCCATTCCCTGAGAAGCCTGCCCAGAATTTACACCAAGCCCTCTAAGTACATACTCAAACAGGACTTCCATCATGTCAAACTTGTCAAAAGCGGGTAATGCAGATGAAACACTTTAAAAGAATCTCATTTTCAGGACAAGCTGATCACTCTTTCCTTGAAAATAAAGCTCTTGTAAAAGATCTTAATTTAAGCAGTCAAAGATTAAGCTGCCCAGAATGATTGCCTGCTTCTGCTGGTGAATTTACTGGCATTTAGCAAGTAGCACAAGGCTGCTAATGGTGTGTCACTGTGCTTCTGGGACCCATTGGGATGAAAAATAGCAATCAGGGGACAAAAAGGAGACCATGGGGCAGGCTGTGGTGAAGACGGTGCATCCCAAAGTTAGACTCTTGCAAAAAGATGGAGGCATGTCCCCTTTTTGCTGAGGCCAAGAGTGTGGTGCTGCTGTTGTTCCCTGGTCTGGATGCTGACAATGAGCAGCTGAGCATCTCCCTTTCTGGAAAAAACATTCTGGAGACAATCATTGTACAACTAGAGGGAATAAGGTCTGAAGATGGCTAGAGGGGTGGACTTAATGTCCATGAATCATGAATTCATCTTCACCTGTAGAGAAGGACCTTGGTCCTCAGAGATAAGAGTCCCTGCATGACCTTGACATAGCCCATCGCGTCTTTGTCCTGTACCCTGACGTTTAATGCTCCCAGTCTAGAAGGCAAATTGAAGATGTTTTTGCCTAACTGGGTGCTAAGGAGAAACTGGAGCAATAGCCAAGTCAGTACTGGGGAACTGGAGTGGGATAATTTTTTTCAGAAGGGTATAAGGTCACTGCAGACTGAGACCTGGGGGAGAAGCTGGTGTGAAAAGGGGAAACAGGATTAAAAGGAGTAGGCAGAGGAAGAAGTCAAGTGAACAAAACCCATTTCTTTGAGGTGTTTGAGCTCCTGGTCAGCTCTACTATCAGCAATCAGCAGGAAGCCTTACTTGTATATTATTTTTTTTTTGGCTTCAAAAGAAATGTTCTCTTGTTTGTCAGCTTCTGCCTGGATTTTTGTGCCATTTCCTTTCTTTTCCCTGTCTTTATTTAGTTATTAAAAAAAAAACCCAACAAAACAACAAACTTGTGGGGTGGGGTGTGTGTGTCTTAACAGAGCCACTCTGCCTCCATTTGCCTTTGTAGATATGACTTCAAGGCATGACCTGAGTGGTAACACTTGTCAGTCGGGAGCTCAGATAGCCTCAGGCTGGAAGCAGCCTCTGCCTTGCCCCCGATTCCCCTGCTTGCCCCAGCTCTGATCTGCCTGCGCTTTGTATCACAGCCTCGACGTCCAGGGATACTTTGTGCTGTTGATGTGTATGAGGGAGAGTCAAGCGTGTTGCTCGCTGTCCCTGGAGGATAACTTTTCATTATTGATGTGGAAAGTGGAAAATAAAATAGACTATTACACTTTTTATCTTCAGGGAACATTTTTTTTTTTTTTATCCCCATTCCCTCCCTTCAGCTATGAAAGCATTTCAATTGAGAGAATTATTCTGAGTACGATGAAGAGAAGTCAATCCTGAGAGCAGCAGGCACTTTTTTTTTTTACAGTGCAGGTGACTTGCAACATGTCTCTCCCATGTATGCTTTTATTATTCCCTGACAATCCCCGAGACAGGATGTCTTGTACCTGGAGTGCCACAGCTGTGCTGCTCTCTACAGTCATTAAACCTGGCTTTGAAGTCATAAGAAAAACTCAATTCCTCAAGTTCAGGTAGGCCTGAAGAAATGGCACATAAAGGAAGTTAAACAACATTCCTCAGATGGAACCACGAGCCAAAGAAAGATCAAAGGACAGTGGGTGAAGACAAATTTTTCAAGTCTTCCTTTAAGGGTATCAGGATTGCTCTCTGCCTGTCCTCTACCCTCTCCAACTGCTGTGCCGCGCGAGAATTCAGCATCGTCCCACGCTTTGCAGATGGCAAAGCCTGTGGACATCTGTGCACAGCTGGCATGCAGCGGTGCTCGCATTTGCCAGCCAGCTGGCCAAGTGGAAAACGGGTATTTGTAGGTACAAGCCCTTTGATTTTCCACTGGGAAAAGAACACAGGCAGTCAGAGATGGGAACGTAAATCAGAGCTCACTGATACAGATCCAAAAAAGCTTCCAGATCAATATTTAAAAGAGAGCTAGTAAAGGCAAACCACACTCCCTCACTATCTATCAGCTCTGCACGTGGCTGCTTATCTAATCTATCAGCTATCTCCTCCCAGGCTTCTCTCTTTCCAAATCTGCAGCACCATCTAACCCTCTAATCATTCTTCTGTGTTCCTGTCTCACTGCTACAAGGGAAGAATCAGGGCGTTTGGCTCCCAGCGTTTAGACCTTCACTTTTACTCATGTACAGGAGGCTTGGGGATTAAATTAGGATAAGAGATACTGACACTGTGTTTTATCCTGTGCAGGCAGGTCACTGCTGGTGGAGTTCATTGCAATCCACCAGGAAAGACTTGGCACCCTGGTAGCTCCAGGTAAGAACCTGCTGTCATTTTCTTGTTTGCTTTAGTACTGCCAAATCATGGAATCACAGAATGGCTGGAGTTGGAAGGGACCTTAAAGATCATGAATTCCAACCCCCCTGCCATGGGCAGGGACACCTCCCACTAGAGGGGGTTGCTCAGAACCTCATCCAGCCTGGGCTTGAACACTTCCAGGGATGAGAAGTCCACAGCTTCTCTGAGTAACCCGTTCCAGTGTCACCACCCTTAGAGTGAAGAACTTCCTGATGTCCAATCTAAATCTACCCTGCTCAACTTCCACTGGCTCTTGTCCTATCACTACATGTCCTTATGAAATGTCCTTCTCCAGCTTTCCTACAGGACCCCTTCAGGTACTGAAAGGCTGCAGGAAGGTCTCCCCAGAGCCTTCTCTTCTCCAGGCTGAACAGACACCTCAGCCTGTCCTCACAGGAGAGTCAGGAGGAGTCAGGAAAAGACTGTCCTCATAAGAGTCAGGAAGAGAAACATTTGACTGTTTCTGAGAGGGTCAACACATTGTTAAATGTCAGCAGTGGCTGGAACAGCTACGGCTGGTTTAGCCTTTTGGAAAACCCACCCTTCGTGTCATAGCAGCTGTCCCTTCACTGCAGTGGGGACTTCCTACTTACAGGGATATTACAGCAGGAAAAAAATGTCTGAAAACTGACTCAGAAATGGAGGGTTACACGAACCTAGCAGGCAGCTTTCATTTTACGCAATTTGCCTCTGCCCACTGGGCCAGGGATTTGTAGCTGAAATGCCACCTGTACTTTGTAGGCTCTTATCTCTCTGGTGTGCTGAGATAGCACCTAATTACCATAGTATCGGAGCATCTAGCTCCCTGTGATGTATTCATCCTCATAGCAAGCCTGGGGATAGGCAAGTGCCACTATCTTCCATGTACACACAGGGAACGCTTCTCTATGGCCCAGATCCCGACTTCAAGGTGCAGTGGTACAAAAGGCAACAGCTACTTATTAAAAATGTAATGGGATGGCCATGAAATTCATCTCACTTCATCAGAAGTCTGCTGTATTGTTGTCTCCATAGGAGATGGCTGTCAGAGCCCTTTTCTACTTGGAGAGAAGGCAGCATGTTCAAGGTGTGGACCATCTCAACCTGTTGTGGTTACCTAAAGCAGCCCATGTGAATCACATGCTTGGTGTGTTTATGTGTGTCCACTGACAATCCAGGTAGGAATGTTATCTACCTTAAAATAACTGAAACTGGGTGCGATGAACACCTTTGACATTCACTGGAATAAGACTCATAGAATCATGTAACGGTGGGGGTTGGAAGGGACCTCTGGAGGTCATCGAGTCCAATCCCCCTGCCAGAGCAGGGTCACCCAGGGCAGCCCACACAGGAACAGATCCAGGTGGGGCTTGAAAGTCTCCAGAGAAGGAGACTCCACAACCTCTCTGGGCAGTCTGGGACAGGCTCTGTCATCTTCACAATGATTTAGGAGTATTCTGTGTATATTTTAGGTCTAAGTGACCTTCATCCAGTTTGGGAGTGAGCAGGTTATTGAATTTAAGGTGGGATATCTACTTCTATTAGATATAGGAAGTTCAACTGATGCATGCACTTCCATTTCTAGAGGTCTCTCCTCAAGCTCTGGTGTTCCCATTGGCATCTTCCTGCAGGTGCTTTTGGGCACTACTTTAAAACAAGAATAGCAAAGGTCAGGTACGTGAGTGTGGGTGGGAGTTTTGTTTGTGTATTTGTGTGTGTTGTGTATTGATACAGGAACTTTGATGTTATTCAGGCAAGCTTGCCCAGGCAGCAAACTTCACATTTATGTGCAAATGAGGAGACAGTCATACTGAACTGGAGGGAGAGGATGCTAATGAATGTTCTTCTAGGCTTTAAGGAAAAGACATTGCCCAATGCTGTGGAAAATTAAAATTTGTTTCTAATATGTATGGTAAATTTAATGCTAAAGACCAAAGATAAATGGGAAGAGAGTTTAATCCGAGCTGACCCCATTTTTGCTGGAATGTCATTCGCTATGGTTTTTGCTCCCTCTCAGAAAGCAAAAGACACGCTAATTAGTTCTTGCATTCTGCACATAAATTATTACTCCCAAACATTTAAAGGAGAAAGTAAGGGATGCTGGGAAAGGCACTAAGGGAACTGGCCTGTATCCACAGGGGGTTTGTATATGATCATAAATTGAAGGATTGATGCTGTAGTGTCACTGGGGATTGTCAGAGGAGAAAGTCTTGTGGCCTCTGAGTGCTTCCCTGCTTGTTGAGGTCACTGCCGTGAGGTCTGGTGGCGATAGGATGCACTGGATTACATTCACTTCAGAACAAAAAGATCTCCTTGACTAAAGAGGATCTGAAGGGTACAGGGTTGATGGTCTTGGGGTTCCTTGAGATGGACCCAACTTTCAGTTTTTTCAAAAATCCACATCCTGCCCTCACTAAACACACACAAGGATCCTCCATCGTATTAAAGCATATGATCACATGAACTGACCCAGCTGTCTGAACAGCTGGCTGGCAAAAAATCCCTTGACAATTAACAGACGAAGCCAGAGGACCCCTTCTAGCTTTCATTCTTAGAAGAAAAGATTCAGAAATCACACAATTTATGGATTTTCCCTAGGAAAAGATCAGAGTTTGAGCTTTATCTTCCTTAAATAGTCCCTGTGAGGCTTTTCTGAACCTTTTCCAACACGCGGCGTTTTCAGAGCCATGGGGACAGGTTCCCCCAGAGGCACTGAACTTGCACAGCTCAGTAAAATGCAAAGGGTGGCTAAGCCTGCACTCTGAACAGCATCACTAACAGGGATGCACAGCATCCGAAATAGCGTGCCCGGCACTGACCCACTGCAGCTGTCGCACCGACCTTCGCCTACCAGTTCACTTGTCAACAGCTCAATTCTCCCGGCCGGGTGCCGTGCTGGCGGATGGAAATGAGCCTGTCTTCAGCTGATGGGAGCGCAGCAGAAACTCATCAGCAGATGATCAAAGTTTAAAGTTCAGATGAAAGGCCTCAAAACTTGTCTCAGGGAGGTTTGGGGCCCTTCGTGCCCTGTCAGTGGAATTTCATTAGCTTGTAACTATGACAGGTTATAATCAACCTGTCCAATTTTTTAATCTTGTCCATAGCTCTGCTGCAGAGTTTTAATTTATTATTTTTTTTTAAATAATTTGCTTTGTTTGAACTCTGAATATGCCCTGCTAAAAGACAAGACTCCCTAACTGGTTTCTTCCAGGCAACTGGAAAAGTTCCTTGTGCAGCCAGCCAGCA
Organism: Megaceryle maxima; assembly: GCA_024605025.1. NCBI lineage: Eukaryota > Metazoa > Chordata > Aves > Coraciiformes > Cerylidae > Megaceryle > Megaceryle maxima. The sequence continues at coordinate 15,213 of JANHGN010023277.1, read as the reverse complement.
ACTGATGTGCTTAAAAGTGCCCAAGAGACATATGGTAAGGGAAAGTGGGTTATCAGAAAGGGTTAATTACTCTTTCTGGGACTACCCAAGAGGAAACAGCACTAAACAGCCAGGCTAATTATCTGTGTTGCAGCAGCTCCAAACTATAAGTTTGCTTTGACCCCTGATGGAGAACTTACCACTTTAGGACCTAGAAAAGAGTCAGTTGTGCTTGGTAAGAACGACTGTCTCCCAAGAGACCTTTCAACTGCAGCACAAAGCCCTCTGGTGAAAGAAGTAACTCCATTCATTGAATGTCCTTCAAACGCTTCATCAAGGTCACTGGGCAATGATAGGTCTTCTGCCTGGAAATGAGGTGTGTGAAATGAAGGTGTCACTATTCTGTTAGCTGCTGTTCTCACTCTTGACTATGTGGCAGAGGGGACAGGAAAGCCTGGACACTTTAAAATTGTCAGTGAGGCAGCTTAGTTTGGTTAAAAAAATTATAATTGCTAGCTCCTCTATGGCTTTTTGGGAACAGGGTCACTTCCACCATGCTCGTGGGCTTTCCTCCACAGTCAGGTAGTCCCATGAGTCTAGGTCTAACTTGCATAGTTTTGCCCTCCCTGAAAAGAAAGGGCCCGTTGAATTTAGTAGTGCTTTGGTGTGACTTTATTTGGACGGAGACCTCCTACCCTGTTGAGGTGTGAGTGCAGCGGGGAGGGCTGGGGGATGAAGGGACCAACTGAGCTCCATCTGCCCGTGAGTCAGTGTTGTGTTTGCTTCATGCCAATCGCTTGGAAAGCCTCTTGGTGTCCTGGTGAGAAATGCCAGCTCCCTGGGACATGGATTTGCAGGCGATGATCTGGAACTGTCTATCATCATTAGACAACTTTGCTTTCAAAAACCAGCCTGACAGAAGTGTTTTGTTCCAGGGGGGTGAGGAGATGATCTAAGAGGACATCTCCCCGGGCCACCTCCGGGGCTCGGTGCATCCTTGCCCATTCCTGGCACGGAGAGGTAGGATTGAGCTCTATGCAAATGGAAGTTAATAATTCAGTATTTTCCCCCTTCTGGGTGGAAGATGCTTGTTGGCTGTGGGAGGTGTGTGGGGTGGCGGGGTGGGCAGAGACACTCTGGATTTATCGGGATACCATTTCAAACTGCAGAGTGAGTGGAGGAAGCCAGCACGACCCTACAGAGTTTTTACACTGGTATAATTGCCTCTTCTGAGCATGTGGGATATTTTTAGCCTGCTTGCCTGAGAAAATTAAGATCATATGATCATGTAATGAATGCGTGTGCGTTTCTGCGTGTTTACTCTGACCTTAATAATTTTTGAACCCATTGGCAGGTTCAAGAAGATTGGATGGAGGAGGGAAGCAGTCTCACATACAATTAAGTTTTTAAACACGCTGTGAAAACATTGGTCAGGTAGAGGAGAGAAAAATCTTTAAGTGCTCCCAGTCTGCATCTCTTCTCTGCACATCAGGCCATAGCATGGACTTCTTTCTACCTTATCAGACATCAAAGACTCCACATCAGGGGTAAAGAATTTGGAAAAAAGCATTCAAACAGCAGGAAAAGATTTGATTGGAGCTGGCAATCAAGCATGAAATGCAGATCTTAAGGAAACAGGGCTTTGTTATTCCTGGTGCTGATGGGACTGCATATTAACTGCTTATTAGTCGGCTCAGCACAAAGGCAAGTGTGGATTTGGTTTGAAGGTATAAAGTCGTTTCCAGTAACACAGCTCATTCCTCTTCCCCGCATAAGTGCATTGATGTCAGTAAGGCTGTTTTCTGCACTCGGGGAGTTAATGCTGCTTCCACTTTGGGGCATAAACAGGGTTTAAAAGCCCTGAGTATTTCACATGGAGATTTCTGCACTGGGGTAAACCAAAACAGCTGTCAGATTTGGTTCTCTGCTGTACTTAAAGTGACACGGATTAGGACTAGGGGAGGTAGTTCTCATGGCAAATCCTCTGCAGTGCTCGTCCTGAGGCTGCGACAGAGCTACACCACTGTCTGCAGCACAGGGAAAGGACTGAGGGTGCTCCGCTCCTGGGGGGGACCTCGTGAGTCCAGACCTGGACCTAATGATAGGCCTGGTCATGGCCCACTGCCAGAGGTCCTGTGTTTCCTTCTCTTACAGACTGTCAGGGTGGGAAAACCACTTCCCTTTTGCCCAGAGGACTCTGACATTTTGTAATGAGCCGCGGGCTCCTGCATCCCCCCCACTCCCAGCTGCCCACTCAGGTTTGTCTGCAGGGAGATGTCCATGATGATTAACGTGGTTAACACGTTCCTCAAACACACACAGGAGCATTCTTAAAGTTAATGTAGTCTTAATTCCCTTTCGCATAATTCACATTGGCGATTAATGCAGTTTAGCAAATCCATGGGAAATTCAGGGTTTTGCTTAATTCAGATTAATTTTCCCTGAGTGGACAAGGCTTCTGAGAAGCCTGGCAGCAGCGAAGGATTGGCATGTATGGCTCACAGGGACAAGCTCATTGGAACTGGGCAAGATGTGTTTTGTTTACCCTCTTTTGTGCCACAGTACACGCTCCCAGATTAACGATGGGACAGCTGCAAACAGCCCCTTCCAGCCTCCCCATCCTCATGTCCAGCCCAAATTAAAGCACCTGCCATTGCTTGAGACAACTGGGTTATCCAGCTGCCCCAACCCCTGGAGCAGCTGGGCTATGGGCAACGATGCTGCATTCCCATTAAGGCAGGCTCATCTGCCAGGCAAAGCCACCAGCACTCAGAGGTAAAACCACTGCCATAAAATCCAGTACACGAAGGGATTTCACAGGGAGATGCTCCAGATCCCAGCCTGGAAATAGTGGCATCTCCAAAGAAACAAGCCCACATGTAGGGCAGGGTTATTTTTCCCAAGGCTCACCTCTCTTGTGCCTGCAAGATGAGCGGTGAAACCATTACAGAGTGCCTTTAATTAATGGTCCTGTGAGGCCCTGCAAGTCTGAGTTAGCAGAGCACCGCACATCCCAGCAAAATAGCCAGAGATCCCATAAACACATCTCATCCCACCAGCTTGCCAGCTTGCAGCAGCTGGAATTAAACTGATGCCAACACAATGACTCCAAGATCATTAAAGCTTTCCCGGACAATAGGGTTGTATCTCAAGGGTCTATTTGCCATAAACAAGCTGGGTGAAAAACAACAGGAAATATTGAGGAATAATATCCTTGTGAAGAAAACCCTGCTCTGATAAAACGTGCCACAGGGAATTGGGGCAGATGGTTGTGTTCATCCTCTGTGGAGGTTTTAAACTAACGCAGCCAGGGACTGAGGCTCGGGGCTGCAACATGCGGAGATGGGCTGAGCACGTGTGGCTGCCAGTGGCTTTTGGGGACAAAAATGCTTCTGCAGGTGCATGGAACCCTGGAAACCTGACAGCATTCTGAATTAGCTGGTGCTCATAATTAGGCAATAGCAGTTGTCCCACACCAACGAAGGATCATAGAATTGCATGGTCATTTGGGGATCTGATTAATGATTATAAATATCTGAGGGGGGGTGTCAAGTAGAAGGGGACAGGCTTTTTTCAGTGCTGCCCTGGGATAGGATGAGGACCAATGGGCACAAACTGGAACATGGGAAGTTCCACCTCAACGGGAGAAAAAAACTCTTCACTGTGAGAGTGATAGAGCCTGGAACAGGCTGCCCAGAGAGGTTGTGGAGTCTCCTTCTCTGGAGAGATTCCAGACCCGCCTGGATCTGTTCCTGTGTGGGCTGCCCTGGGTGACCCTGCTCTGGCAGGGGGGTTGGACTCGATG
>JANHGN010023277.1:0-11329 GCA_024605025.1 Megaceryle maxima | reverse complement strand
GCCCAGCAGTGCAGGGTCCAGGCGGGTTGGGAATCTCTCCAGAGAAGGAGACTCCACAACCTCTCTGGGCAGCCTGGGACAGGCTTTGTCACTCTCACAGTAAAAAAGCTTTTCCTCATATTTATATGGAGCCTCCTGGGTTCCAGTTTGTGCCTGTTGCCCCTTGTCCTGTCCCTGGGCACCACTGAAAAGAGTCCATCTCCATCCTCCCTGCACCCACCCTTTAGATATTTATAGACATTAATAAGGTCTCCTCTCAGTCTTCTCTTCTCCAGGCTAAATAGTCTCAGTTCTCTCAACCTTTCCTCATAAAAGAGATGCTCCAGTCCACCAGTCACCTTTGTTGCCCTGGACTCTCTCCACTAGTTCCCTGTCTCTCTTGAGCAGAGGACCCCAGAACTGGACACAGTATTTCAGATGTGGCTGCACCAGGGCAGAACAGCGGACAGAGGATGACCTCCCTTGACCTACTGGTCAAGAAGTCAAGATGAGAACAGGAGTAGATGCCCAGGGTGGTGACTGTCTTGTAGGACCTGCCAGAGTGTCTGGATGCTCAGAGGGAGGCACAGGACACCCTGGATGTGATAGACATTACCAGCATTGTTTTCCAGGGGAAACTGTGAGTGCATCCCAGCCTGCTGGGTTCTTGGAGGGGTGGGGATAGGGCCAAGATGCTCAGAGGTTAAGTTGCTTTGACTCAAACTGGAAAAGATAGTTTAAAAAAAGAGAAAGGAAGTCCCACATTTTGACATTGTATCCAACACGTAGTTATTTGCCCCTCCAGGTGAAGGGTTTTGCTTCTATTGAGGTTATTAATAATTTTTTTAATGTTGTTTTCTTTGTTTTCTTCAAGGTCAAACTCTAAGTGACAAATGCTGTTGCAAAATATAATCTGAAAAATTCATTTTGAAAATACAAAACAAATACAATTTTTGGAATTTTTCCAGCATTTTCCTCTGCCAAAACAGTGGAATCCACCCAGATCTGCATTCAATGAAGAGTTTCCAACCCTAAGGCCTGATTTTGGAAGTGGCTTTTTATATGTAAATCACAAATTGCTGTGTGCTGCATCTACCATGTCCTGCTTAAACGCTCCTGAAGCTGCGAAAGATCTTCACCACGACAAATGAAGGTCTCAGACAGCTTTTATGGTGTCCATAAAGTAGAAATGCCATTCTCACTGGTGATTTAGGTCCACCTCCATCTTTCCTTCCTACACCCCAACTTTAAACTCCTATTTTATGATGGAAGGAATCCTCTGTCTGAAGGTTCTGAGCTCTGTTGAGCCAGAGCACCCCAGTAGCTGTCTATACTGTGGACTAGCCCAGCTCTTCAGATACCCTGAACCGTCTGGGTAAGTAGCAGCTTCATACTGGAAATCCAATTGCCAACACACTACGGCCAGGGCACCGCCGCGCAGCAGCGGGTCAAGGCATTTCTTAACGGCTTGGCTAATCCACTGGTGCTCAACTGCATGAAGGACCTGCCTGCTTCCTGCCACAGCTCCAAAGAATAAATTAAATAATACGATGAAACATGTTACATCTGCAGCTGGCTCGAAGGGAACATAACAGCATTAGGCAGCCGTGGTGCTCATTAAACGCCTCTGACTGGAAGGATGTAATGAACCCGTTTTATTACAATAGTAATTTCTTCCTATCACATTTGGTGGTTATATATTCATGGGGGATGCGGGGAAGGGAGGCAGATCAGTACAGACTGGCGCATTAAGATATATTGCGTGTGGAAAGGATGACACCAGAGTGTGGCTGACAGTCAGGAGAGAGGCGAGACAGAGAGCACAGTATCCCCAAGTCCATTATAATGCTGTCAAACTGACCTTTAAAAAAGAAATAAATATTTGAACCATAAAAGGGGGACCCTCTGTTCTTGGCTTCTGAAGCATCATCAGCAACAAAAGTTGTTTCATGACCAGTGATTGTTCAGAGCTGTAGCTGAGTGATCATCCACCTTGTCTGTCCCAGGCTAACCTGGGGCATTGCTTTGTGTCTGTGTGGGACACAAATCTCCAGGCAGCTGCTGGAACCTTGTGGGCAGAGCTGGCAGAGTGGCACCTGGAGCCACACTTGCTTTGCATTCGCTCTGGCACAGCCCAAAGGAGGGGAGGAGGAGGGAACTCTAAGAAGATAGAGCCTGAAGAGGAGACTGTCTCTCTCCCCAAAGTTTTAAGGCTGGACTTCTTCTCCACCTCTCAGCCTGGTTGTAACCAAGGTAGTTCTCTACATTTGCACAAAGAGCTAATCCATGATTAATAGCTATTTTAATAAATGGCTAATCCATTTATATGGGTTGCTATAGAGTCCAATAAATCAAAAACAATTTGATTATAGCCATGGCTTATAGCCATCTTATAATACCTTCCACTGATGTGCTTATAATAATCTGTAACATCCGCTCCTGCTGTCGGTAACTCATTTAAAACACCGGTTTAGTATTTTTTTTTTTTATATATGCTAAAAGCACAGGGTGAGTAAATATTCCTCAATACTTGTAAGTCACGTGACCTTTCACGGTTGCAAATATGAGGCCAAATCAATGTCCATCAAAGGCAAGGAAGGACTCCTGGGTCTTGAAAAAGAAGCTGGAAGAACGATAGAATGGTAAGAGAGGTCATTCTGAGTAGAACTTGAGTTCTGAGAGGCCAGAGGACAATGCCTGGAGGGTGTAGGAAAGAGGGTAGCCAAACCCTCCTCATCCCCATTCTGTCCATTCACCTTACAGCAACTACAGTGCTGAGGCTTTGCAGAGAGATGAAGGTTGTTCTCGTGTCTCATGTTCAGTGGTCATGGGTGGATTTATCCCAAGGAACATCTCTTGCCCCTTCTTTCACAGAGTTGCAGAGTGGTTGAGGCTGGAAGGGACCTCCGGAGGTCATCTGGTCCCACCCCCTGCTCAAGCAGGGCCACCTCACTTTAAGTGCTTCAAGGGTCACCTTTTCATCTCTTTTTCCTCTGACCCTGCAGTGACACATTCCACCGTGTAATCCCAGAGCATGTGAAAAACACCATTAAGTTACTATTTATATGATCAGACAGCTGCAAATATATGGAAAAATCCTTACTTTGGGTGCCATTTAGCAGCCTGGGTGTCCCAGCTGGCATCCACCCCCCTGCTCTGCCTGGGGCTGTGTCCTGCCAGACAGTAAGGACAACTCTTGGCCAGGGAAGCAGAAGTTTAGCACCTGTACTGATCCCTTGGAGAACCTGGCCAGAATTTCTGCTCTTTGCCAGCACCTCTGTTCTCAAAGCCATTGTGACAACAAAGAATAATGATAAATTAAAAAAGCCAAGCAAACGGTGAGCCTGGATTTTTAAAATCCTGCAGCAGCTACGTTTTTCTTTTTTCATATTCCACCTTTTTTTTTTTTTTTTACCTTCTGACTTGACTCACACAACTCTTTGGAAGAAGCCCCATTTGCTAAATATAGATTGAAACCTGTAGCTGCCTGGAAAGAGAAGTGTGGTGATTTCTGAAAAACTTGAGCCTATAAAAGCTGACACACAGCCCCTTACACTCCGTAAAAACCATCTCCTGGTGGATTTATTAGTCTTAGGCAACAGCAGTTGGTCTGAAAAGAAAATGTATTTAACCTTTCCTTTTAATTGTCGCACTGTTAACCTGTCAGTTCTACACGGGGCTGTTAATAATTCCACTTTAAATGTCTCAAAAGAACTTTCATGTTTAAATATTAAACATTAAAACTTGTGTACAGTCAGAAAAGAATTAGAATTGATGCAGCACTTCCAGTAGTAATGTGGCTCGATCCGACGTCCGTTGGAGAGCCTGGGAATTGTCACACTGAATTAAACAAGCCCAGGCACTGGGTAGGCTGCAAATCCTGATCCTGGGGTCAAACCCTCAGAGCTTTAACAAGGGAGAATAATAGAGGTTTAGCCTTGGAAAGGGCCGAGCTAGACCTTTAGAGTGGGTGTGCATCTTCATCTTAAGGTAAGATGCACATTGAGGGGAAGAATTAATTAATTTGGCTCAGCTCACTTCATTTTAACTAGCTCCTGTAAAAGAGAAGCAAACACAAAGCAACCGGGTTTTAAAGGAGGTTTTAGCATGGAATCATCTCCGAGCTTCTTTGCAGACATGTGTCCTGCATTAAAACCCATATTGATTTTGCTTTCATTGTGACTTAACTCTAAACCTAAAGCACCTCTTCTTTTAAAATACACCTTGAGATCTACCTTAACCCATCCCAGTCTGTTCCCATGTCAGTCAGCTCCCAGAGCAGGTAACTCCAGCATGGGCAGGAGGGGATGGCAACCTCCTCATCCTGGTTTGGGTCAGGTGATGGAGCAGCCCTATGGGAATCCACCAACCCTCACCGTGATCTCCAACAGCTGTGGGCACAGGCAGAGGGACTGCTGCCCGGTGACACCCCAGGAGTGCCCTGCAACATGCCATGAGATCAGAATTTGAAGACAAATCCCACCATAGGCTGCAAAATGCCAGCATGAGCAAGTGGGTCATTGCCTGAGCTGGTTGTGTCCAGGGCTTCCTGCTCACTGACACGTAGGGCTGTGGGTTTCTGGATGTCCTTGTGGACAGTGCCCTCTCCAAAGAAGAGGTTAAGTATTAACTGGGATGGAGAAGTGGAGCGTGTAACCTGGGCAACCAGGTGGGAAAACAGGGTTACAGAGCTTTAAACTGAAGGGTATAATGTGTCATTTGTTCCCTTTATTTTTCTTTCTGACAGGAGTGGAAAGGTTAATTAGCTTGGCCAAGGTCACAATGAGCTTTGTTGGCAAGAGCGTTGAAAATCTGGGGGTGAATGCTCCAGCACAGGGTGCTCAGCCTCTCTCATCTCCTGCCCAGTAGGAGAAGAGTTTGCAGGAACTGAAGTCTCAAAGAAGCCTCACCCCTGAGATCCTCTGCTGCAAAGCTTGAGCTGAGCTGTAACAATAAACCGATGTCTCTTCTGGCAACAATCCTGTGCCCTTAAAACCAAACATATTTTCCAGGATTGAGAAACTCACTGGGACTTTCTCACAGGCAGGATTGAAGCTGTTCCACTGCTAAAGAGAGCACGTCAGAAAGCACAGCTGTGCTGGGAAGCCAGGACTGTAACATCGCTGCTGAGCTACAGCAGAAGCATGACATGCTGGTGTGTCCTTAATTAACAAGCCTTTCCACCCTGATATGCTGTGAGGTAGGTACAGCAGCAAGTTCAGTGCGTGGTGAGTCTGCACCATGAAGGATGCAGCAGCCTGTTTCCAGTGCTGCCTTCTCTTCCTCTGGCTCCTGCAGGGCTTTAAGAAGCACATTCAATGCAATGCCCTGTTTAATAGAATCACAGAATCATTTTGGTTGGAAGAGATCTTGAAGATCATTAAGTCCAGCATTGCCAGGGCACCACTAACCCATGTCCCTCAGCACCACAGCTCCACAGCTTTGAAACCCCTCCATGGAGGGGTTTCATGGAGTCCTCCATGAGGACTCCACCACTGCCCTGGGCAGCCTGCGCCAGCCCTGAACAACCCTCAAGGGGAAGAAATTGTTCTTCAGCTCCAACCTTAGCCTCCCCTGGGGCAAACTGTTGCCAGTTCCTCTTGTCCTGTTGCTTGCTCCTTGGGAACAGAGCCCGACCACCCCTGGCTCCAACCTTCTGTCAGGAGCTGTCAGATCCAGATCTCCCCTGAGCCTCCTTCTCTCCAGGCTCAACAAGCCTAGGTCCCTTAGTCACTCCTAACCACACTTGTGCTCTAGACCCTTCCCCAGCTTTGATTTCCACCATAGCACTGCTGTCTCTTACATGCAGAGACCAGCATCACGTCAGGTTTCCCTGCTTACTGTAACCAGCTTCTGAGCATTGTGTTGCTTGTCAGCAGAGAGACAGGCATCCACGGGCCACAGCAGAGCCACATTCAGCCCTGGTCACTGGAGCTGCTGGTCTGGTTTGTGCTTTGCTGGTGCAAGCAGGGAGTGAAAAGCTCTGATAACCAGTAGTTTTTGTTGAGCAGAGGCAGTCATTCACTCCTGAGCTGGTGATGCCTGCTTGGCACTGCTCATACCATCTGCTGTATCTACAGACTTTCTTTTCCAGCAGAAAGATGTCACAGACTGGTTTACACACCCAGCAGCTCTGTCCCCTTTTCAGAAAGGGTATTTGTGAAGCTCATGGTAGCTCTGTGATGTTGCCTTGGTGACACCTCCATGCTTCCCTTGGCAGAAGATCTACAACAACCCAACCACCAGCAGCTTCAGTGGGCTCTGGTACCCCTACCAAACCAAGGGACAAACTCCCAGAGACTTTCTGAATCATTGTGGACTATTTATATGGGTCAGAAAAGCAGGAGAGGGGTGATAACCACATCCATATCTCATCTCAGCCATTTCAGTCATGATGCTCACAGCAACCGGGGATGCCACGGGGCAAATTCGATGGTGCTGTCTAAGGTGGCGTGATTTAGAGCCTCTCAGGTTTGCTAAGGCTCCCTGGGCACTTCTTACACCCTGTCTGCTGATGCATAAAGCAATCTAAATAAGTGTAATTTATGCACCATAGAAAAGGTGTAAGTTAAAATAACTCCCAGCCTAAAATAGCCTGTGAGTGGGGAGAGAAAGAAAGGGAAGTCTTAACTTTATGCCATGTAGAGCATCATCTCTGAATTTGGCCCTGGGCCTTAAACCTTTTAAAAATAAAGAGTAAATTTAGTTTGGAGTACGGCACACACAGCTCTGTGCACCTCTCCAGGACTTTGTTAGCAAGTCCTGGCCTGAGTGAGGCAAGTAGAAGAAAGCTCCGAAGTGAAGCTGACTGGAAGGCAGCGCTTGGTGCCAATGCTGAGCAGTCTGATTTTGCACTGCCAGTTCCTCCCCTGCCTGTTTACGCCTCTGCACATCAGAGATAAGACAAGGCCACTCTGCTGGGAAGCTGCTGTACACAAATGCACATGCCGAGCGATGAAGCAATAGACCCTTCACATCTCACTTGTTAAGCAGGTCCCGTCTGACTGTCTTTTTCTCACTTTGACGAGCCCTTTATAGAATCACAGAATTGTTTTGGTTGGAAAAGACCTTAAATAACATCGAGTCCAATCATTAACCCTAATCTATCAATTCCACCACTAACCCCCGCCCCTCAGCACCACAGCTCCACAGGGACCTTTGAAACCCCTCCAGGGATCACGGAGACTCCACCCCTGCCCTGGGCAGCCTGAGACAGCCCTGGACAAGCCTCAGGGGGAAGAAATCGTTCCTCAGCTCCAACCTAAACCTCCCCTGGGGCAGCCTGTGGATGGTTCCTCTTCTCCTGTTGCTTGTTCCTTGGGAGCAGAGCCCGACCCGCCCTGGCTCCACCCTCCTCTCAGGGAGCTGTCAGAGCCAGAAGGTCTCCTGTGAGCCTCCTTCTCTCCAGGATGAACAAGCCCAGGTCCCTTCTCTGCTCCTCACCAGACCTGTGTTCTTCCCCAGCTTCATCGTCCTTCTCTGGACCCACACCAGCATCTCAATGTCTTTCTTGAATTGAGGTGCCCAGAACTGAATCCAGCACACACCGGTTCCCATCTAGGCGGCTCCCACTCTATCAGGAACATACAGATTTACTGATATCAATACTTTGCGGTTACCTGAATATTTCCAAAACTTGTGTCATCCTTCCCAATGCACACTTAGCGCTTAATTGTCACTAAAGGCACTGCTAATATTGATAGTCTGTGACCTGTCTGTGACCCGCACCAGTCAATAACACTGGGAGGAGGCTGGCTGGGTATGTGCCACTGCTGATGTTAGGCTGGTAACATTATGCATCTGTGACATATGAAGCAACCTCAGGGTAAGTGAGCTGATTTAGAATAGAATGAATAAATATCCTCGGGTTTGAAGAGGAGATGCTGTCAAAGGCTTTCTAAAAATAGTTGATAATTGGCTTTGTATTAGGCTTATTATTGCTTGTGACGGTCTCTTAGAATTTTGAAACTACATCTTCCTCCTCAGGTGCATCCCAGAGCTCCAGCGCTGTGCTCTCATGGCACAGGCACTGCCTGTCCCAGCTGCAAATGCCCAGCAGGATTATCTTTAGATGGGGCATTGCCCTGCTCCACACAGATGAAACCAGAACGCTTTAAATACTCTTTCTGGAAGTGATGTCCCCTGGTGTTTGGGACACTTTGTGACTGGGGACAGCTTTGAAGGGTCCAGACAAGGACCATAAATCCTGGGAGGTTTTGTTGACCCTGTTACTGATCACTGTGAGATGGCTGCACTGGCTCCCACCATGAATTCCTCAACTCCAGAACTGTCCTGCTAAGCAGCTTTGATCTGAAAAAGGACACATTTTCTGGTTGAAGTGTTTCTGCTGAGAAAGGAACCCGATCTGTGCACAGAAGGTCTTTCACTAAAGGAGCAGCACTGCCCCATTCCCTCCAGGGCAGGTTCTCCGGCTCTTGCACCTCCTGGAGATCTCACACTCCTTGGAGGTGCTGGGCAGCTACTAGTGCTACATGGTCCTTTCGAGAACGTGCCCTGAGGAGGCCACTAGCCATAATATAAGGCATTATTATTCAGTTTCAAAGTCTGAATAAATCTGCTCTGTGATGCCTATTTACTGATGCAGTGAAGGGAAGAAGGGACAACATCCCCTTCCACCACCACAGCCATCCTGCTCCCTGCTGTACCCGTGTCCAGCCCCGTGCTGTGCTGCGAAAGAGCTGACGTGCTTAGAGTCCAGTTCCTGCTATTGCAAACAACTCCTTGCATGCTGATGACACTGGCAGAGAGGATGTTGTTCCCTGGGCAGGTTTCAGTTGTGTTCCCCTGCTCTGTGGGTGAGTGCTGCTCAGCACAGACCCCTCGCTGAGCAGGGCTTGGTGAGATTCATGAGCTGCGGCCTGCAGAGAGCAGCCAACCGCTCCCCTGCGGCCAGAGAGGGGCTGCTGTGAGGATGCTGCTAAGCAGACGCACTCTCATATTTTTCTACCCCACTCAAAGACCAACTCCTACTTTAAGCTTTCACAGGGAAGCTGCTTTTTTTCTTCCTCAGATACATTGTTATCTTATTCAGAGGGATGCACAGAGCAAAAAGGGACCTTGTCATCTTTTGGTGTAGAGAAACAGCATGAGGAGGGGCAGGAGAACCTTCAGCAGGGAGCTCAATGCAGCACACGCAGAGCTGGGGGAAAATCCTGCTGGGCAGTTTTCAGCCAGTTCCAGACTCCATCAATCATCCCCTGCATGTTCACCCTCCATACTGCAAGTTGGCTCTGAAGGACCCTTTAATGGCCCCAGCCTTTCAGTTATCCACAGACAGTATCTGAAAGGCTTAAAATACATCTGCAATCACACCACTAAAGCCTAATGGGATTTTCAACCAACAGAGTGAAATCTGTGGAAGAGGCTTGATGGAGCCTCTTGTGAGAGTGTAAGAGTAGATGAGCTCAGCCTGCTCCTGACTAATGCCACTCTTCCACTGAAGCCTTGGGCCCCACCTCATCCCTCCACACCAGACTTAATCACATCTGTTTGATTTTATACTGCAGGATACAAAGGCTGAACTGATGGGTACAGATGGCAGCAGCCTCCCCGACGGTGTTGGTTGCACCAGCATCACTGGCTGTTTTGTAGCAACAGTGAATTTTGGAGAAGAAGCCCCCATGTCCAAACTAGCTTGGACCTTCTGGATGTCCCAGGCTGGGCAGGCATTTCCAGCTTGGCCCAAAACGTGAGGGTAACGGTGTCCCCTCCTTTCCCCACCTGAAGCCATTCTGCTGTCTTCTTCTCTGTGATCAAACTCCCTCTGCCTTTGATAGGATTTAGATGAGGTGTTTCTTCCGCAGGCTCTTGCATTAAAGTTCATATGTATCTTTAAGCACATGTGGAGGAAAGCCCTGAGCACTGCAATTCACCCGAATCATCACGACTCCTTTTATTTTTACATTAAATGTTTTTCGTTATGAAGCGAGTAAAAGAACTATAACAATCACAATGAAATAAGAAAGTGAATGCCTAGAGGTAACTACAATGTAAAATCATATTCATCATACCATAATATTTTTCATTTGCTCATTGTTTTATGTGGATTAAAACCCACTCGACACAATCTAACAACAGCAAGAAACGCTGTGGAGGGGGTATGGGAAAAGCAATGTGTAGCCCAGGGACCTGGGCTGGCAAGATGTGATCTCTGGTTAGCAAGCAAGTCAGAATTGTGTCTGACTGTGGCTCTGCATTAAATGAACAACACCCACATGCCCCTGCCTTGCTCCTCACACACCTCCTGCTCCCAGGTCTGCCTCTGCTCCCTGGCCAGCCCCAGTGCAATCCTCCTGTGAGGATGGTGGTCACCAGGATTGGCTGGCTATTAAAGGACAGAAAGTGGAACAGATGACTTGGAGAAGCAGGGCATTCTTCACGTCCTGAAAGACTTCAGATGAAGATTAAATGCCTTCCTGGAAGCGTTCTTTTAATAACGAGTGCTGGATGAGATGCAGTAGTGGAGAGCCTGGATTGCATTAACTGATGTCTTCTAAAGGGGCCCAAATGCTGAACATTTCTGGATGCAGGAATACTTGCAGTGAAAAACAGTGTTTGCTGACTTCCATGCTGCTCCCAAGGTGTCTTCTCCCAAAAGAACTGCTAAAATGCTAACTCCTGCATGGGATTTATATGTGAGCAACAAGGGCTTTTTTTTTTTTTTTTTTTCTGGAAAGGAAGGGGTAAATAAAACAGATCTCGGTTCTCAGTGTCTTGAGCTGTGACAGAGCCCAGGGAGGCAGGTTGGGTGTTTGGAAGGCAGGACAATCTCTCTGAGCTCAAGAAAGCAAGTTACACTGATCACAGGTTGCATGTCTTCTGCATAAAATCCAGCATGACATTTACTACCCTTCTTACAAGTCTTTCAAATATATTTCCAGATGCTTCCAAAGAACACTGCAAATTATCCATATTCTATTTTTCACATGACCTTGAAAGATCATCTAGTCCAACCCCCCTGCCAGAGCAGGGTCACCTAGAGCAGATCACACAGGAACAGATCCAGGTGGGTTTGGAATCTCTCCAGAGAAGACTCCACAACCTCTCTGGGCAGCCTGGGCCAGGCTCCGTCACCCTCACTGTAAAAAATTTCTCCTTATGTTTCCATGGAACCTCCTGTGTTCCACCCTGCACCCATTGCCCCTTGTCCTATCATTGGTTGAGACTGAGCAGAGCCTGGCTCCATCCTCCTGACACTCACCCTTTACATATTTCTAAACATTCATGACATCACCCCTCAGTCTCCTCTCTTGCAAGCTAAAGAGACCCAGCTCCCCCAGCCTCCCCTCAGCAGGGAGATGTTCCACTCCCTTCACCATCCCTGTGGCTC